>CATIWQ010574928.1:0-17425 GCA_949673415.1 Euphorbia schlechtendalii
TACGCATTATGACACATAGACATATCATAAACTTTGAAATAGAAAGTATAAGTAGAAAGTAAAGCAAAGTTGTAAGGTATGCAAGTGAAAGCTAAAGTTGATCAAACCGTATCCACTCTTTAATGGGAGTCGTCAATTCCCTCAATTCCTGCATCTGCTTTGAATTCGGTCTTGGCCCATACAGACCCTCCACTAGGATGCTATTCCTTGCGAATATCAAACAAATGAATATTGAAGAACGAAAACTTTTATTGATAAGTGATTTGCAAGTACACTTATACAACAATTGCTTGAGAATATAGAGAGATCTAGTGATCGAAACAAGGATTCGAATCACTTAAACATTTTCTTGCTAACACTTAAGAACATAGCGAATCTAACTATACACACACTATATTTGCACTCTAATGCTTTCCTCTCTAGTGTTCCACACTATCCACCACTTGATGCATGAAATTTGTGAAGAATTAGAGCCCTAGTTGTAGAGTTTGAAGGGTTGTATCTATCCAAATGAAGAGTCACATTCGTTGGTGAAAGATCACATCTCTTCAATGTGATTGGTTGAAAGGCTTTGATTTAATCCACAATGGATAGGTACCTTTTCATGGTTGGTTAACTCCTGAAAAGTGTCTTTTCGTTGGTAGTTGATGGCGGTGATCATGCTTATCTAGCGATTGGTAGTTGAGAAGATGATACCGGAAAGCCATCCATGTCACGACCGAGATATGTGATTCACGATCGTGAACCTTTGATTGGCAGATTTCTATTTCTGAAGTGAACAGGTCATGACTGCGAGGCATTGTCGCGACCGTGAATTGAGTTTTCTTCAGAAATCTCCTTGTAACTTTACCCATCTTCGACAGCTTCGATTCTAAGCCAAATCTTCAAGTTCTACGCATCATTTTGCACCTTTTTCACTCTTTTTTCATAGAATTCCACTTTAGTTCATTTTGCTCCCAAGATTTACCTAGAATCTGCATTTGTATCAAAAACAACTACATACCACTTGAAATCTTTTATATGAAGTATAAAAATGACTAAAACTATAGTGTTTATATTATAAAATTATTATGATAATAAGTGTAATTATACACTTTTCACTAGTATAGGATCAAGGGCTTTCCAGGTTCTGATGGGCGGAGGATGAGTGGACTTAACAAGTATTGTTTAATTTTGTAAAATGTTACTTGGCACTGGTCATTCCGAACTATTGGTTGGTCCTTTCGTAGCAGTTTGAAGATTGGTTCGTAAATGGTAGTGAGTCTGGCGATGAATCTGCTTACATAATATAGAGACCCCAAGAAAGATCAGACTTCATTCTTATTTTTCAGCGTGGGCATGTCCCTAATGGCTTTGCTTTTATCAGGTCCCATCTCAATTCCTTTTTGGATGACTATATGCCCTAGGAGTTTCCCTGATGTAACCCCAAATACCCACCTTTGCGAGTTCAAACGGAGCTTGTATTTCTCGATTCTGGTGACAAACTTGTCTAGGATAGCTAGATGTTCCTCCCTGGTGTTGGAATTCACAAGCATGTCATCCACATAAACTTCCACCTCCTCGTGGATCATATCATGCAGGAGGGTTGTAACCGCTCAATGATATGTTGAGCCAGTGTTTTTCAAACCAAATGGCATTACCTTGTAGCAGTATATGCCCCATTCAGTGATGAATGCTGTCTTGATCTTGTTGGTTATTGCCATTAGTATCTAGTTATAGCCTGAGAAGCCATCCATGAAGGAATACATAGCTTCCCTTACTATGGTATCGACCAGTACATCGATGTGGGGGTAGGGGGAAATCATCCTTTGGGGAGGCCTTCTTCAAATCCCTGAAATCCACGCAGACTCTGACCTTGCCATCCTTCTTTTCTATTGGAACAATGTTATTTAGCCACATCGGGTATTCAACCACTTCTAAGAATTTAGCTTCAATATTCTTCGCCAGCTCCACCTTAACCTTTTCTGCCCATTCAGGCCTTAAGCGAATTTAGCTTCAATCTTCTTCGCCAGCTCCGCCTTAACCTTTTCTGCCCATTCAGGCCTAAGTGACGTAGTTTCAGTTTTACTAGCTTGATCCGAGGGTCGGTCGAGATACGGTGTTCCGTGATCTATCTATCCACTCCAGGCATGTCCTCATATGACCAAGCAAACACTGCCACGTGACGTTTAAGTATGTTTATGATCTCTCTTTTTTCTCCAGGAGTCAAATCATTGGAAATTGTCACCATTTTTGGTGACTCATTTATACCCAAGTTAATTTCGTTTAATGATGTGTCATGAATGTTAAAGACATTATGTGTATGATCATATGAATGCATGGTGCCATCAAGCAGAACATCAAATAAGTAAGCAAAATTATCGTACTTCATTGAATGAGCCTCGTAGGCAAAATTGTCAAAAACATCAGAAATAGGGATAATTACATCATCAATTTCCTCCTCCACAGGCGGAGGGGCTTCAGTTGTTGCAGCAGCAGGTGTATTAGTGGTATGTTCTACCTCGATTTGGGGTTCCACTCCCTCTACAGAGAACACTTCTACTAGTGGATCTTCTCTTTCATTTTCATCAGCTACTATGTTTACTTCCGGATTAGAACAAGATAACATGGCGAGGCTAGAACTGGTGGGTATCCCTGTCTCCACCACATGGACATTATGGTGCCTAAAAGAGAGCTCCCTATCTAGGTGATGTGCATGGTATGATAATTCATCAAAATCTAGCACATGTCTCCTTGCTAGATGGTAGCGGTACCGTTCTCGTGCTCCCCCTATTATCAGCTGTATCGTAGAAAGCTCAGATGGTCTTGGTGCCAGTACTAGATATATAAGCATCCACCACCGTATGTAGCTGGTGAGTGATTCTCCCTCTCTTTGTATGCACACGAGAAGATCTTGTATGGCCTTCCTTGAGGGCTCTAAGAACGCAAAATCAATCTGGAATTCTGCAGCGATGTATCTCCAGTTAGCCTTAACCTCCTTCGACTGCATATAATACCATTGGCTTACTACTCTTGCTAGGGAGCACGGAAACAACGTGGCTATCATACTCTGTGAAAAACCCTATGCTCGACACAGGGTGTAAAACTTAGATAGATGAGTAGAGGGTGCCTCATCTCCATTAAATATCATCATTCCGGTCAAGTTGAAAATGGCCCTCAGAACTTCCTCCCATTCTCTCATTACCTGATAGCTTGACTCAGACTCCAGTATTTCCATCACATTGTCTAAGTTCATTCCTGACTCGATTGCGATTATATACTGTTCACCCTTATTTTCCAGTGCTTCCATTGAAAGGTCCACTTTCCCTGAGATGTCCCTTCCTACGCGGAGCGATGTAGGTTTCTTGCTAGTAAATATTGGCATTTCAGCAAGATTGATCTCAATAGCTTCTATTTTACCTCCACACCCTCGGTGGTTTGATTCCTCCTCCAACATCTTCAATACTTGATTAAGGTCGCTTCCCGACCCAACCATCAACACAAATTCTCCAAGCCCTTGGGACATGCATTTCATGACCTTTCACCTTTTTAGCCCAGAGTCAATCATTCCCATTCTTGCCTCAAACTTTGGCAAGGGGTTAGTCTTAGTGCTAGGCTTGAGGGCAAGCTCATGGATGACCCTATCAGCCACCAAAATCTGAATAGCTTTCAGCAACTCTTTGCAGTTATTCGTGCGGTGTCCCATGGTCACATGATAATGACAGTAATTATCCATCTCTTCTGGCTTGGAAGGTACAAGAATCTTCAAGCTTTCTAGTTGATTGAGTTCACGCAACTTGGTGAATAGGAATCCCAAATTTGCAGCATATGGTGAGATGCCATGATATTCTTCCTTTGGTAACTTGATGGCGGCTACCTTCTCCTCCTTCACCGATTGTACTACCGGTTGCTTCGCCTTCACTTGCACTGGGTTAGACTCGCTCTTCCTGTAATAAGGCTTAGCAACTTGTTGTCCTGTTTCCGCCTCCATGGTATTATAGCGCTCTATCTTCTCAGCCCGCACAAAAACCTCCTGATAACTATGAAAAGTCTCCGACCCCAGCCTTTTTTGTAAGATGGCAGTGCACCATCTAAGAGTTTTACTATAATTTCGGGCAATGATAGGCGAGACTGTAAGCGTACTTGCATGGCCATCCATCTCTCGAAATAGGGTTTGAAACTCTCCCCCGGTTTTTGCTTTACTCCCTCCAAATTCTGCATCGTAGTGATTATCAGAGTATTGAACCCATAGTGGTCCACCATTGCATGGGACAGACATCCCCAGTCATAGACTACATCCATCGGTAGATGACTGTACCATTCATTTACAGGGCTTCCCAACATGATGATGAACAATTTGGCCATCATACTGTCACTGATCCTTAAAGCCCTCATCATGTTTTGATAATGTGCGATATGCGCACGTGGATCTGTATTGTCCATGTACTTTTTGAATTGGGGCATGACAAAGGTTGGCGGTAAAGTATCCTCATCCATAATTGTGGGCTGCACTGGGATTGCACACCTCTGTTCTTGCACATGAGTGGCTAAGAATTGTCTCTAGAGTTCAGCCATTCTAGGCTGTTGAAGGATACTGTTTGGGGATTCTGAGAAGCCCCCATACTGCAAACTTGGGTAGTATTACCCCGGACCATGAAATGTCTAAGAAGGTCTGTCCCAGCTGGGCACGGTGGGTTGAGCCACCCCTTGAGCAAAAGAAATGTAATTAGAAGAGGGGCTAATCTCCAAAGACCCCATTACCCTTGGTCCGAAAGCAGCATGCTCCGTTTACCCCTGGAAGAACTGGCCACCCACTTGTGGCTCATACACTATTTACGGTTGACCCTGATAGAGCGCAGGGGTGATTACACCAGCACTTGGGAAAATTGAAGGTCCGCTTGTTAGAGTTGTGCCGCTAGCATTCGGCACCACATCATTCACCCTCTGCTCGAGCTGCCCAGTTCTAATGTGATGATTAAAGACTGACAAAAATTTGTCACTATTGGCAAAGGCATTCATTGCAGTAGTAATCTCGGCACTCACCGATGATTGGTTGGCCTAGGAGGTCTGACCTGCCTCAAGAGTCTATTCACTGATCACATTCTCTTCCTACTGATTAGACATGTTACAAAAACTGCAAGGGGTGTCTTGATCTGAATCTGAGCTAGAGTCGGTGTACGAAACTCCTTCCTGATGAGCCATGATTGGAGATAGATGGATCAGCCGGCCAGAAGCCCTGTTCTAAGTTTTCTGAAGAAGTGGCTTTTTCCTAGCTGACATACATAAGGAGATTGTTAGGGAATGCATGTAAAATCATGATGCGTGATTGATGCGTGAGATGTTTAATGTTATGGCTGTAGAAAAGAGTTAGCGTACCATGATGTAAGATAAAATTACACAAAAAAGAACAGATTTGTTAGTCCATGTGATGAATTAAGGTCCATTGGTTTTGAGATCCGTATCCTATCCTTGGGAAAATGTAAAGTGGAATGATGTAATGAGGTGGCCTAATTACCCATGTGGTGATAGGTCCAAGGTTCGAGAGCTAACTCTCTTTATGTGTGAGTAAGCTGTGTGACGTACTCTAGTGTAAGGTATTCTCTAAATGTATGGAGAAAATTACCGTAAGTAACATATAAATGAATGTTTTGTCATTTTGCCCCTATCGGGCCAAAGTTTTAGATCTCAGTATACATCATTATTAAAGGTATGTAGTGATGCGTGAGCAAAAGTTCTCCCTACAAGGGCTTGGGTTAGGACATCAATTGGGATATCCTTTGTGTTCATGTTTACCTAAGGGCGGTAATTCGGATGCCAAATGGGCATCATGCCGGGGTAAGTTCATCTTAACCAAAAATGTGGGTAAGTGATGCAACATGATTCTAGTTGGTTTCAGGTCATCCTAAGGTGACATGATCTCGAGTGTCTACTAAGTCCTAAGCATGAATGACATCAAATCATGTTTAATATGAATGTGTGCGCTTAAGTGTCTGTACGAAAATTCATGGTTAGCATGGCACATTTGTACAATGCATGATGAATCAGAAAGTGTTAAACACTTAGCACATAGCACACAATATCTTTCTTCCAACCATACAACTCCCGCGCATAGGGTTTTTGGCTAGTCTCTATCCTAAGTTTGGTTTATCTTAGTACCACGAGGATACTAAGGAGTGCATCTGTAGGAAAATATAATGCATGATCGTGTTTTTGGGTAAGACCTAGGGAAAATGCCTATAGCTTATTTACATGAGGGTTTATAAATGAGTTGTTGATGTAGAAGGTTCTTGTTGCACTGAAATACACTCTAAGCCTCTCCCAAAATAGGTTCTAACGAGGGAGGTACATGCGATATGGCAACAAGTGCTCCACTTGCTCAAGTACTATCTTTTATCAAGGAGGCAGATTAGTACAAGAGAAAGCTTCGCGGTAATAGGGGTACCTTAGACTTATGGGCTAATCCCTTCTACTGCAATGCATTATTATGAATACGTCAAAATTAAGAGAAAATGGAATAATGTGATCAATAATTTTCGGCACTTATCCAAAATCTAACCAAACTTTGAAAAATAAGTTTTTAAAAAAAATCCCCAGTGGAGTCGCCACTATGAGCGGGCGACATGGAGCGGTGGGTCAAGAGCGTGCGATTTCATAGGCGTGATCTACCGGGGTGTTTGAAAAAGAAGCACCGGGTCAGGGACCCGGTAAAAAGGTTGAAAGAGAGAACGAAAACATTTTAGATTGGTTCGAACCCGAATCTGTAGTCTCTTAGTGTGGAGTCGCCACCTGGATTAGCTCTTTCCAAGAATTAGAGTCCCGTGAGGCTTAACGCCCGGGGGACGGCCCACCAAGACACAGAGATTCAGGTCTGGGATAAGTTGCTTATTTCTCATTGGATCACATTAAATTACATCTACAAAAAACCGTGTTCTTTTAATTGTGCATATTCGTACTTAGGTCATTTTTGAAGTTTATATGCATGATTCACGTATTGTGAAATAATAAATCATTCATAAAGTGGAATAATAAACCATCCACAAAATAGTAAGTAAATGCGGAAAGTAAAAAGCGAAAAATGAAAATTACAAGGCTTCAAAAATCGGGGGATGCAACTGCCCGCTACCCTATTAATTACATTTCCCAAAAAAATGAAATTACGATACCTAAAGGAAAATTAAAATCCTAAACATACATCTAATCCAAATCTATCTGCATCCACAAAGGTTAGCATAGGGGATAGCATGTATGTTTGATTTTGAATTTAGCGAGGCCCCGTGTGGCCTAAAAAAACCAATCGCGATAATGTGTTTGTTATTTAAATAAAACCATCTGTTTTATTAGCACATTGGTTGCTCATTTTAATTAATGAAAATGCTTGCATGGTAAAAAGGTGAGGTCTATTATCCTGGAATATGTTTTATTCCCTTCGTGGGGGTGTTCTAACATACATCTTCTTTTAATTAAGAAAAAGATGAAGAAGAATTACAACAGTTGAAATAAAATAAAAGTAATTAAAATCCTAGGTTCAAAGATGAAATTAGAAGAAGAAATTAAACACTGAAAGCACATGAATTGCAGTTCTAGGAACTCAAAGGCTTACCCTTACTGAATGGATCCACTTCGAAGATATCCGATCGATCCTTGAGAAATCCTCCTCGTCCTTTAGTTTAGGTGAAAAGGTTGTAGTAAAAAGTCCAAAAATGTTCATTTTAATTCTTGGAAGCAGTTCTATTTTTATCTGTAAATTTTTTGGGTCCCAATAATTGAAAATGACCCGATTTTTTATAGGAAAATCCAAAAAAATCCAAAAAAGGTAAGATTTTCTGGCAAGGGGTCTCGTTGGAAAAAAAGTTCAATGAGGCCCCTCAACGAGACTTTGGCGAGGCCATGTGCCTGGCCAAAGCTTGGCAGGGCAGCCTCGCCAAGCTCTTTGGTGAGGCTCATGGCTCACCAATGCTTGGTGAGAGAGCCTCGCTAAGCCCTTTGGCGAGGCTCATGCCTCGCCGAACCCTTTTTGGCGAGGTTCGCCTCGCCCGCCTTTGGCGATGCGAGCCCCCGGATCTGGTTTTCCATCATGTTTTATGTATTTTTTATATTTTATATTTTTTTAATTAATATCTAAATAAAATTAAATAATTTTATTAAAAACTTCCTTTTGAATTTTGAGATGAGAAGGATTCCCATTCGGATGCATCAGGATACTCGAAAATTATGTGATTCAAGGAAAAAATCCCGGAAATGCCATCATCATCGAATGCACGAGCTAGTACAAAATCCCATACTCATAATACTTCTTCAACTGTACATACCTCTAAACCTACCCCTGCTTCAAACCCAGCCTCTACCCCTCTTACCCTTCTAGTTAGGGAAGTTCCTAATGATGAGGACTCCATTTAGCAAGGAAACACAAGCGGTTAGAGTACTGAGGCAAATTTTATAGCCCTGGAAGTATGTGAACCCAGCAGAGAGCCAGTCCATGAGGACATGGCTCATGCATCCATCTTAGCTTAGATTAGAGAGCTGGCATGGAAGAAATTCCCAGTGCTCAAAACTGATGCTGAGTTGCTACTATCTCAAGAATTGATGGGCTTGTCTTCCAAACCCAAGGCCAAATTGCCTGAGTTCGAAGAACACTCAAGCTTTCCTACTTAATCTATCTACTTCTAAGATTTTGAAAAGATTGAGGGAAGTTTTTTTGTAATTCAAAATTATTTAGCAAAAGTGAGTGCCAAGAGTTTGGTAGATAAGATGGCTTTGATCTTAACTAGATTATTAGAGTCTACAGCCTAGCTTGGGGCATCAATCTCCTCTTTCCCCACATCTACTGCATTAACTAATGATATTGCAAGAATGATAAAGGGTAGTGTGGATGCTACTGCTAGCTGAGCTCCTTGAGTTCCAATACGGAAACTCAAGTGACATAGCTCCACAAGCTTGGTGAGGAACAGACCAAAGTAAAGAGAAGCACCGATTGCAAGATGGAAAGTATGCTAAAAAAATCGAAATTACTAAGGATGTAAGCCATAGCATGGCAAAGGTTTTGGAGACCATGTCTAAGTTCTTGATGAATCATCATAATAAGCAAGATCAAATGGTGAAGCTGTTGATGGACATATCTTCCAAGGTGGATAGGAAGCTTGTGATGAATCTCGACTCTCTCCATTCAAAGATAGAAAATATCTGTAGAGAAGTCAACGAGAACATAGATGCCAAAATATCCTCTTCATAAAAATTCCTAATAACTGGAATGGGGTAGATCTTTCCTGAGATTCCTACTCCAAGCCTTCCACCTACAAAATCTCTTTGCTGTGAAACTAGTATTACTATTTACACCAATTTGAATGTCATCAAGACCAAGCTGGAAGACCTGTAGAAGAACATTGGGACTTTGGTCAGGATATGTTGAATTGGATGCTAAAGACATTGATTATACAACTCAGTGTATATCATCCATTGGACCAAAGATTCTTTATATGGAAGCGCAATAGAAGATCACACTATTTGCAGCAGATTTCAAAGCTCTGCTTTAATGCTTTCAGTAGTGCACTTGTCAAGGATTTGATCAGATTGTTCACCTTTCCAGATGTCACCATCTCCTTCTCAATGAGCATAATGATCACAAGTTTTTAACTTCAAAAGGCAAGCATCAATTGGAGCAGGAGATATCCTTTAAGGTAATTGGCCATCGAGAGGACTTCCAAGCTGCCCTTGATACCTTTAATACCTGCCTGGAACAAATTGTGATGGGTTTGATATCAAAGGGGGAGTTCAAGCTACCTAAGGGAAGTCATTCAGCATAAGGGAGTCTTACATCACTTTCCAGTTAATCTTGATATTTCTAAACTATCTTATTTAATTAATCTCTTCTACTACCTAGTTTGCTATCAATCCAAAATGGGGGGAGGGGTTTGTAGAACCTAAGTTTATAGTACCTCACAGTACTTAAATGTTTTAGAAATAGCAAACCATCTAGGATAGTGAAATTAATTAAGTACTAAGTATACTCTTAATTAATGAAGCTGACTTGAGTTTGTTTAAGGAAAAACAACTCAGTTTACTGAGTAATTAATTAAGTTACAGCTTAGAGAAGGAAAAGATGAGTTTGTGCTGAGTACTACATAGTTTGGAAAGATATCAACTCAGCTATGCTGAGTTAGCTTTTATTGCTTAAAAGCTACAATGATTGACACTTAGAGAATTAAATGACTCTTGTTCTGCTAACTCTCTCTGTGAGAAATTGAATATTCTTTAGATGCTTTTCAGGTTAAAAAATGCTGAAATTAAAGAAGATTTCCACACATCCTCACAAGATAAAAGGTGTCAGTATGTAATTTTGGAGATTCCTCACTAAAGTCCAAGGTAAAAGGAATTCTCTTACATGCACCATTTCTCAGTGTCTTGGTGCTTCTCTAAAAGCGTCAGCAATGTCAACTAATCTCAAGACTCTATGTTGCATTTCATGCGCCTCTCTACCAAATTAATTTGCTTGAAGACAAATGAGATTTTATCAACAGAATTTTATCATGCCTCAATTTTCAAATTTCTATCTCTAAACATCCTGGAATCTATCTCTAATGAGAAGATTCGAAAGATATGAAGAGAAGAGAAATTGAAGAACTGTAAGAAAGAGAAGTTTGTAACGGCTACTTCACAAAGCTTCAAGTATAAATAGAATATCGAAGAAGATGTTAAAACATGGTGAATCACCTCAAATTTCTTTTAAAGCTGAAACTCTGCGCAAATACTCCCAGCTTCAAGAAATTCTAAATTCAAGCAATTAGCAAACATCCACTGTCAATTTGTTTTTAATAGAGAGAATCATACTTAGATTTAACATAGTAAGGATTCAACAGTTTATAAGTTGAATTCAGTTTGTAAACTTTATATTCAAATCTGAGTGTCAGTTTGGAAAGGGTACCCAAATTTAGTTGAGTGGTAGTTAGAAAGAAAGTTACTTTCTGTAAAATGTGTCTACTCGTTGTAAAGGCTGCTTCGATTAATTAAGGAACAAACACTAGTAGAAGAAATTTGGAGATTGGAGGTAGGCTCGGGGCCGAACCAGGATAAAACCAGGAGTTGAAGTTCTAAACTTTCACTTTAGCTTTTATCGCGCTCAAACTCATTCATCATTCTTTCTGTACTTATCATTTTGCTTGAAAAACTGATCCTTGATAAGTAGAGTACTCAGTAAGCAATTGAAGATAAAATGTCCAACGAGGATGAGCAATTTATAAGTTTTTAAACTCGTTCAGCACAGTATCACTCAGCACGCATCTAAAAAACTTAACTTGGTTCAAATATTTTCATAAATCTAAAAAGTAAACAAGAAACCCATTCACCCCCCTCTGCAGTTGTTTATAAGCTATCTAAAGACCAACACCCCCAATGACATTAATACATATTCCTTGATATCCAATTTGGTATCTTCAAATAATTAGAATGAGCAAGATTTAAATCTAAAATAAAACATTTTTTAGAAAATCACTTGAAAACTTGAATTTCCTCTTTTAAAAATCAATCGAAGCGCAATGCTTGTAATTATCAATCTTGTATAATTTATGCATATCTAATTGAGTCTTGTGTTGTATACTAACCCCTACTTGTGGTGTGCTATATAATTGTGTTAACCCTTTGTGGATGCTTTTTGTTTTAAGGTATATGTATGTTAGGTTTATTTTCCTTCGGGTATTGTAATTTGTAAAAATAAATGTATTTATAGATCAAATGTACTTAGGATCATTTGTATCCTCAAAATATGCATTTTTAATCCCTCCCCTTAGGTTAGAAGCCTTTTACTTTATTTTATTTTCTCTACGTGTTTATTTACTATACTTATTTATTCATCGCTTTCCGCTTGTGAATATTATAAATCTCTAAACATAAATTGCAAATGACTAGAAAAATCAATTGAAATACTTTAAAGGTGGTTACATGCATGTAATTATAACTCGAATAACGATGAAGTAGGTAACTCATCCGGACCCGAATCTTTGTACTATGGTGCAGTGTAGGCTTAATCCCAAAAGAGCTAATCTAGGTCGGAACTTAATAAAATAAGCTAGAGGTTTAAGCTTTGAGTCTTTCTATAACTTTATTTCCTCTCATTCTCGAAAACCCCCATGCCCCATCTCACGGGGTAAGTGCCTTGTGGCGATCGTGTGGGATCGAACTGTCATCCGCTCATAGTTGTGACTTCATTAGGGATCGTTCTTCTTTTTAAATTTAAAATTTAAAAGACTTTGATGTGTATAGAAAATTCATTAAATGAGTTTATCCACCTCTAAAATATTTCACTAAAGCATGTTCATTAGATGGATTAACCTTAATGTAAGGGTGCCAAATTTTATCTCAAAGCCATGAAAGTATCACTTCTAACCCCATGGGGATCAAGGATGCATAGGGAGTGGATAATTTGTTGCCGTATCACATATACCTCCCTTGTTTACACCTTGGAGTGTATCATAGCGCAACAAGAGCTTTCTCATGATCGAAATCATATGGTATCACCATAGAATCTTCCCTTAGGGTGTACCAAAACGTCTCTACGTGATTTATGCAGGTTCACTCCTTGACATCCTCATGGTGTTAAGATGATCCAAGCTTTGATTGAGAAGTGAAACCCTTTATTTCGCTAGTTTGATGTAAAATAAATTCTCTACTAGTCCGACGATGATAGGTACTCCTTGAGACATGCTAACAATGGATGAAATGAGTCAGAAAGGGGTAACACTACCTACTCTGCACATGGACTTCGACATGAGTAGTAAGGCCACCATGAATGGCCAAGTAATGTATTGTCTTAGAGTAGCTAGGCACCAATCTAAGACTACAGCAACTTGGAAGCCTCTAATCTCTAGAAGATGAGATAAGAAATTATTAATGGAATCTAATTTCGAAAACCCTCATAGTGAGTCTGCAGCTCCGAACTAATATCTCGGCACCACAATAGGAAATCATTAGGGGAAAGGGTTGCCTAATATTTCCTCATAGTCATCAATAATGAGGTAAAGCTCATGAGTTGAAAAGCTGAATAAGTGATCTAAGGGATCCCAGAATGTGAGAGTCACGTTAATAAATGCAGTGTTAGTGGGACGAAAAGTAAGAAGCCAAAACCCCCATAACATAAAAATCTCCAATATTTTCCAATCTAGATTCTTGAGTGTGCCTAAGCAAGACTTAAGTCAGGTGTTGTGGCTATCCATGTTGAAAAATGGCAAAAGAATTGAAGAAAACAAACAAAAAATCCAAAAATGAAAAATCGCCCGGTGCCCTTGTAGGTAACGTTGATGCTGGTCCTATGTACTGACGTTTATCCTCCTTGTTGGGGTAGCAACTATCTATAATTACATACCAAGCCACCCTTGAGGCCGACACCGGCCTAGCAAGCTCGACCAACCCAATTTTGCTCGTTTTCTCTACCTCTTCTCGTGCCAAACCTACAAAATCACCTCAAATATATTCTAAACATATTTATCAAATCCACCTAGAAATGTTGGTATCTCAAAATTAATGAAAAGGGTATTTTATATACAAAAAGCTTGAAAGCAAAAGAAAAAAATTCATAGAGAGAGCACAAGTTCTTAATTCAAAGGATATCAAATGTAAGACCATGGCCCAATAAATCAACAAAACTAAAATAAGTACAAGGATAAAATATTAATATCTAATATCTCTACAATCATCCTCAGTCACCTAAGTTGATATGTCTTAATTAGTTATAATATACAAATAGTTTCAGATTATTAATAATAATAATTACGGCATCTTTGTTGCTTATCAGTGTTTTTAATTTATTTATGTATCTCACTAGTATCATATATGTATAGTATTATATATGTACACATTGATAAGACAAAGTCCATGACTACTTCATAGCGTAAAAGTGCGAGGACATAGTGGGAGCTATGTAGTGTGAGAACTACACATACGTGTTACTATGATTAGTCTAAATATCCCTAATCATAGTTTCATTGAGATTGGACATCAATGGAACCTAGTTGGATGAAGAGTTTGATGTAAGGAAAAGAGCCAATGCATCGATAGCTAGGATATTGAGTCTTGGATAGATACTTGCAGCAAAGATAAAAAAAGACAAGATAAACTAGCATGTGTAGCCTTACTCCTTAAATTAGATCCAAGCTGCCAATCTCATGAGCTGAAGGTGGTACCTTGAGTTAACACATGAAATGTATTCGATTAATACATTGGAGACCAATATAAGATAGATACTCAGAAATAACTATATCCATGAGTTGGTGTCATGTCTTATTGCAGTGCCAGTACAAGTATCCTTGGACCTGAGATATTAGTTACCTTATGTAGGAGTTGTTATACTTTGGGTCATACTTATTCTTACCCTGGTGATTACGATGATACGGGTGATTACTAGTATAGTGATGATCATATGTTGGTAAGCTGAGTAGTCAAGATGGGATCCATCACTCCTGATATAGTGACATAATGGGAGATGTACCTTAGGGCCTCTTGTTAAAGTGACACACTCATAAACCTCTAATCAAAGTATAAGATTGATAGAACGGGTTTCTAGTCAATCTTGATAAATAATGGTGAGTGGCGTTCTTCATGATTAAGTCTAATTCCAGGATAGCTACGGCTATTACATGAGATAACAATTAATTCGAGCTTAATAAACTAGATGGTACTTAACTTGATGAAAGGAGTGTATTGTATTGGTTACTACTGCAGAACCGGATCAAGTCATAAGAATGTGACGTTCCAAGTATCGGGGGATCATACGCCTTTACTAGAAAGGCCATTTGATCATCTAGAGCTATCGGGTTCCATATCAGTCTAGAATAATGAGCCTAAAGGTTCCCAGATGGGAAGCCAAATTTAGGTTAACCTCTAGCAGCTCTATACTTCGAGATCCTATGAGGTCTCTCTTTGGGTCTTTACCGAACTAAGTAAAGAACAAATAAAATAGGTCTATACTGAGAATATTTTTTTGTCGAATTTGTTAGAAGAATTAATAATTGGTTGGACCAAATTAATAATTAAAGGAAATAAAAAGAAAATAAGGAAAATTGCACAGAGCGGAGCAAGGTAATTTCTCCCGTTACAAGGGGGCCCAAAATGAACACTGGATGTTCGAAGTGGGGCTTGCGTGCACTAGTGGTCCAAGGTACCCTCGTGGCTAACCCGCTTATGGGATGGGAATACTCCCATCCCACATTGTGTTTTAGGGGGAGTCAAACACTCACCCTTTCTCTATAAATAGGCCTTCCCTCTCTCATCATTCCACACTTCAGCTCATCTTTTCTCTCTGAGTTTGACATCTCTTTCTTCGTACATTGTGTGAGATCCTTCACGAGTTTCTCCAAATAATGAAGAATTCTTTAGAAGGCTCTTTCTATTTGAAGTGAGCCTTCTCAGTTTATATTTTCAAGTTGGTCTGTCTAGTAGCTGGTGTTTACTAACAGGTTCTACCTCAACGATGTTTTTGTCGGTGAAGATACTTATGGATCAATCATAGAGGCTATCCTAGTTTAAAGGCTTGTGCTAACGAAGTTCTGCCGAATTACTCCAAGGAAAAGATGAATCCAGAAGGAAAGACAAGGACTCATCAATTGGTAATGTTCTAAACTTAGGTGCTAGGTTTCTTTTATAAGTTTTATGAACCTATCAGCATCTATGAAACATTTTAACTTAGATTATATCAATCATGGCATGCTTTGGAGATCCTTTAGGTTAATTTTAAGTTTTGAAATTTCACCTTGCAACGTTGCATGTTCAATTTCTATCTTCATTAACCAACAACCTCATCATCGTCGTCCTCCTAATCTCGTGAAGGAGATAGCCTGACCAATCCTCATGGTATAGACTTGTCATTGGTCATCGAACTACTACTAGTCTTACTAGGGTAATCTCTCTGATAGTTTCGACCACCATGCTCTAATGACCTCGGTTGACCCGCCTCTTGATCAATAAGCTTGGCCTCTATCCAAGAAATGCTAGCTCTTAGTTTGTCAATTGCTGACTCCTACTATCGGTTCTTTACCTCGCTCTTCCACCGACTCACCTCAAAGATGGCAAACCTATCCTCCAACTCGATCATGTCTCTCGCTAGTCTCTCCTGAGTAAGGCTCATCGAGGGTAGCTCTCTCTCTACTACTCACCTAACTTCTACCTTGGCATTGAGGCAGTCCCTCTCTATGATCAAAAAGCTCTATAAGAAGTACAACATCATCATATACATACATACACATACATTTTCATACAATAATGCAATAAACAACCACCAATGCATATCCTAAATAACTCTCACTCATGTATATACATGCATATAATAAATATTTTGCAAGCACATACCATAGCCATCGCATCCTATACCATCAACAGATCCCAAATGGAGAAATATCCATGAGCAATCCTCGTTGCCTCAACATCAGGAACTTGCACTAAAGTAAAATAAAAGGTAAATATCAAACTATTAAAGCTGTAGAAGCATGAAATTTAGCTTAAAGGTTTAACATTACTTATGTGACTCGAATCTGTTGGAATGAAATAGATAGGGAATGAAGGGTCATCCAAGTGCCTGGCCTCTCTTTATTTGTCTCTCAACTAGCTCAATAAGCGAAAAGTGATGTCCATCTCTCGGTGCAACACTCCCTCCATAGGTTTTAAGGTTAGGACTCTTTAATTGGAGGCTCTCTAACTAGAGGAGAATTGGGAAACCCTCTCTCTCTACTCTAACTCAGCCATGCTGTATTAGAGGTCTTTCGGGAGTGTTTTTCTCCTAAATCGGTACTTGCCTCTTGCTCTAGCAAGTCTGGTAACATAAAGCATTTTAAAAAGTAAATAAATTGTAATGAAAGAGAAATAAAAGGTAGAATATAAAGATCTTTACTTTCTGAAAGGGTAATATCACTCATGGTCGAGAGGAGCAAGCTGAGATAGAGTAAAGCCTGACTGCACTAGGTTGAACATTCAAGTGCAAAGGTGGGCCACTATGGGAAAATCCAAGGGGAGCATGTATCGGAGCATAATCTATGTTCATTTCATCATCATCATCAAAGGGTCGTCTAGGTCATTCCCTTCACTCCCATCACTTGGGGTATCCGCTATTGTTCTCAAGGTTTCGACTCTAATAACTCCTAGGATTTTTTATTTAATAATGAATCCAAAAACCTTGTCTCCCACTTTCCTACTGATAAGATATAAGTTCAAAATATGAATAGGTATTGTCAGTACCGCTTATCTTAATAGAAAAATGGTGACCAATGCAAGTATACAATTACGATGTATTTTAAAAGATATCAATTCCACAGGGAAGGACTAGCTCTAAAGATCAACAAGAAAAACAGAATAAAGGAAATAAAATATTTTTGGATTTTAGTTGGGAGGATTAGAATGAAGAATGGATAGATATATGTATGGAAGACTAGAGATTCTAAATATATAGAGTTTTCCTACAAAATAAGTATAG
>CATIWQ010574959.1:0-10525 GCA_949673415.1 Euphorbia schlechtendalii
AACTTCACCGATCTTTGACAGCTTCGATCCTAAGCCAAATCTTTAAGTTCCACGCATCTTTTTGCACCTTTTTCACTCTATTTTCATAGAATTCCACTTTTGATCATTTTACTCCCAAGATTTACCTAGTATCTGCATTTGCATAAGAAAAAACTACATACCACGTGAAATCTTTTATATGAAGTATAAAAATGATTTATACTATAGTGTTTATTGTATAAAATTATCATGATAATAAGTGTAATTATACACTTATCAGCAAGCTAGCGGGCCTACTACACAGGCACGCTAGCATCCTGCAAGCTAGGCTTGCAGGGCAAGGCCAGCCCATTAGGGATTACCTTGTAGCAGCCGTACAGCCCGCATATGTAGGCTATGCATGAAGGTTGACCCGCACGAAGCTAGAGCTTAACGCAGAGACCCGCAGGTGGGATGGGAACATTGCTTTTTGAGTGGAGTTTTCAACTCCCCTCCCACTATAAATAGTGGTCCCCTTTTAAAAAACTTCAGCTTAGCTTTCCTTCTTAGTTTTGACATCTTTTTTTATGAGCCTTTTGCAAGATCCTCCATGACTTTTTCTAACATTGCACGAATTCTTTTGAAGGCTTATTCAATTTTGAAAAGAGCCTTCTTAGAAATATTTTTGGGTTGTTCTTAGAGTGGTCTAGGAGCTGCTATCTACCAATGGGTTGTTCTCAACGGGAGGTTTTGGTCAGTGGAGATCCATGTGGATCAATCATAGAGGTTATCCTAGATTGGAAGCTAGTGCTAATGGAGTGCTACCGAAATTACTCTAAAGAAACATCGCACTAAAGGAAGGCACGTATCAACTAGTAATGCCCTTAACTTAGATGCTATGTTTCTTTTAAAAAAGTTTTATAAACTTAAAAGCATCTATGGAACTTTTCAATTTAGATTATATCAATCATGACATACTTTGTAGATCCTTTAAGGTTAATTTTAAGTTTTTGAAATTCTATCTTACAAGTTTGCATGTTCAGTTACTGTCTTAATTAACCTGCATCTACATGGGTATTAAATACTGGTTATGGTACTCATATATGTACTTCTATGTAGGGGTTGCGGAACAGCAAGAGGCTTGCAAAGAGGGAAATGGACCTAAGAGTTGGAAATGGAGCAGGGGTTGTTGCAAAAACCGTAGGGACATATAGCCTTTGTTTGCCTAGTGGCCTAGTTTTAGTTTTCAACAATTGATACTATATTCTAGTTGTCACTATGAATATTATTTCTGCTACACATTTAGCAATAGATGGATTTGAGATTTTATTTTCTCATAATAATTGTCAAATTCGACATGATATTATTCTTTATACTTGTGGAATATGTGTTGATGGCATATATGTTCTAGATACTAAATTTGAAATTCTAAATATGAACATTGTAAAGAAATCGAAGTTAGATAATGAGAAATCCTCATACTTATGGCATTGTTGTCTGGGCCATATAAATGAGACTCGCTTAAATAATTTCCACAAATGTGGTGACTTGGGCCCAATGAAATAGGAATCCTATGGGGCATGCTAACCTTGTTTAAAGGGAAAGATGACTAAGAAACTTTTCAAAGGAAAGGTTTAACATGCCACTAGTACTTTAGAAATAATACATTCAGATGTATGTGGTTTAATGAATGTTAAGACACATGAGGGTTTCATCTACTTCATAACTTTTATCGATGATTACTCATGATATTGTTATTTTTACCTAACGAGGTACAAGTCTGATAGTTTTGAGAAATTCAAAGAGTTCAAAATCGAAGTAGAGAAACAGCTTGGGAAAAGTATCAAGACCCTTCGATCTGATCGAGGTGGTGAATACTTAAGCCAACAGTTTCAAGACTATCTAAGGAATAATAGTATTTTATCCCAGTGGACACCTCATTATACACCCCTACTCAATGGAGTGTCAAAAAGGAGAAATCAAACCCTAATTGATATGATTCGGTTCATGATGAGCCAAGAAGAACTCAACAGATCCTTTTAGTGTTGTTCACTTGAGAGTGTAGTTTATATTCTAAACAGAGTACCATCGAAATCAGTTGATCAAACACCATATGAAATGTGGTATTGTAAGAAACCAGCTCTTTCTCACCTAAGAGTTTTGGGATGTCCTGCTTATGTAAAGAGGATAAGGTCAAATAAGCTTGGTGCTAATTTTGATAGGTGTCTGTTTGTAGGTTACCCTAAGGAGACTATGGGTTGTACCTTTTATGATCCCAATGAATAAAACATAAATTGTTCAATTCCTCGAGAAGGAGCATATACTTGCGAAAGCTAGTGGGAGCAATCTTGAGTTGGGCACTCAAGAAGATCAAATAAACAATCAACAGACTGTTCGTACACATGTTACATAAGAAAGTGTAAGCATGGAACATCCTATTATAACACCAACATTGCATAGGTCAGGTTGGGCTCCAATTGCTCCCGAGCGATATGGCTATTTCGTAACTGATTATAAGCATATCTTCCTAATGGAAGATGATGAGCCCAAGACTTATAAGGAGGTAATGGAAGGTTTAGAGTTGACAAATGGCTTACAGCCATGAGTCAGAGATGGACTCCATGTACGAAAACCAAGTTTGGAGCTTGGTTGATGCTCCAAGTGGGATTAAGCCCGTAGGATGCAAGTGGGTTTTCAAAAAGAAAACTAACGTGGATGGTAATGTAAATAGCTATAAAGCAAGGCTATTTACAAAATATTATAGTTAAAAGGAATGCATTGATTATGCTGAAACGTTTACACCAGTAGCCATGTTCAAGCCTATCAGAATACTCCTTGCTATCGATGCTCATAACGATTATGAGATCTTGCATATGGATGTGAAAATAGTGTTCCTTAATGAGAACTTCGATAGAGATGTATACATGATACAACTAGAAGGTTTCATATCTCATGATGGCTCGATGTTATGCAACTTGCAAAGGTCTATTTATGGACTTAAGCAAGCATCAAGGAGTTGGAATATTAGGTTTGACGAGACAATTCGAGAAATTGGTTTTGTTTCAAACGCTATGAGCCTTGTATATATAAGAAGGCTATTGGGAGTGCGATCATTTTCCTTGTATTATGTGTTGATTATATATTACTACTAAAAAACAATGCTCCTTTTCCTCGGATAGTAAAGTCATGGTTGTAAAAAAGTTCTCCATGAAAGACCTTAGAAAAGTAGCTTTTATACTAGGTATAATGATCTACCGTGATAGATTCAGAAGGCTGCAAGGTCTCAAAGTACATACATAGACAAGGTTTTGGCTAGATTTAACCTTGAGCAGTCAAGAAAAGGTTATCTCTCAATGTCTCACGTGATTAACCTTTCTAAATCTGAGTGTTCAAGAACACAACAGGAGAGACTGCACAATGGAATACCCTATGCTTCTGTGATGGAATCCATCATGTATGCTATGGTATGCACTCAACTTGACATCTCACATGCATTAAGCATCACAAGTAGATTTCAATTTGATCTAGATGAGAAGCACTGGATGGCTATTAAGACTATCCATAAGTACTTACGTAGGATGAAGAATATGTTTTTAGTATATGGAGAAGGTGATCTCTTTGTGAAGGGATGCACTGATGTGAGTTTTCAGTCTGACAGGGACGATTACAAGTCCCAGTCAGCTTATGTATTTATGTTTAATGGAGGGGCAATTGTTTGGAAAAGTTTCAAACAGGATACGATTATCGATTTAACCATTATATAGCTACTTCAGAAGCAACTAAGCAAGTTGTATGGCTTAAGGGACTCATTGGTGATCTCGGTATGGTATCTAGCATTGTAAATCCAATATCGATCTATTGCTATAAAAATGGGGCTATTGCTCAACCAAAATAACCATCATTTCATCAGAGAAATGGACATGTACTCATAAAATATCATCTCATTCAGGAGATAGAAGCTACAAAGGATATAAGCTTAGAATACATCCCTACGGATCAGAATCAAGATGATGGGCTAACAAAGCCATCGACTCAAATTAAGCATGACCAGCATGTTAGTGAGTATGGAATGAAGCACATGGGAAATTGGCTCTAGTGCAAGTGGGAGATTGTTAGACATGATGTATGCCCTAGATGTAATTAGGGTGATATATTTTAATTAGTTATAATGTACAAACGGTTTACAAATTATTATTATCAATAATAAAGGCATCTTTGTTGTTTAACAATGTTATTTAAATTATGTATCTTGCTGGTATCATATATGTATGGTTGTGTGCGTGTGTGTTATTATGTATATGCGCATTGATAAAACAAAGTCCATGACTAATTCATAGTGTAAAAGTGCGAGGACATAGTGGGAGCTCTGTGGTGAGAGAACTGCATACACGTGTTACTATGAATAATCTAAATATCCCTATTCATAATTTCATTCATACATGACATCAATAAAGTGTACAGACTAGCATGTGTAGGTTACTCCTTCAGGTAATACATTGGAGATCGCTATTAAACAATCACTTAAAAATAACTATATTCATTTGTTGGTGTCATCTCTTATTGCAATAGTAGTACAAGTATCCTTAGACCTGAGATAGTACTTATCTTTACTATACTTTGGGTTATACTTATTCATACCCTGTCAATCAAGATGATATGGGTGATTATGGGTATAGTGATGATCACATGTTGGTAAGCCAAGTAGTTAAGATGGGGTCCATTGCTCCTGATATAGTGATATAATGTGAGATGTACCTTAAGGCCTCATGCTGAAGAGACACACTCATAAACCTTTAATCAGAGTACAAGATTGATAGAATAGGTTTCTAGTCAATCTTGATACATTATGGTGAGTGGTGTTCTTTGTGAACAATTCTAATTCTAGGATAACTACGGCTATCACATGAGCTAACACTTAATTCGAGCTCAATAAACTGGATGGTACTTAACCTGATGGAAGGAGTGTATTGCACTTGTTACTATTGCAAAATTGGATCAAGTCACAAGCACATTACATTCAGAGTATCGGGGGATCATACGCCTTTGCTAGAAAGCCCATTTGATTGTTTAGAGTTATCAGGTTCCATATCGGTATGGAACACTGAGCCTAAAGGTTCTCGGATGGGAAGCCAAGTTTAGGTTAACCTCTAAAAGTTCTATACTTCGAGATCCTATGAGGTCACACACTTTTGGTCTTATAAGACTAAGTAAAGAACTTATAGACTAGGTCTATACCAAAAATAAAAGAGAAAAAGGTCAAAATCAAATTGGATGTATTTTGGTTGAACCAAAATATCAGAAAGAAAGGGGAAAACGTAACTAGTGTGTCACAAGTGGATCTTGCAAGAAATCTCACAAGAGTCAGTGAGGCAAGCCCGCATGAGCTTTAGACGCGCTTGCGGGCATGCGAGCTAGCAAGCGCTACATGGCATCGATTGCAGGAAAGCCCGCAAGTAGGCTTCGCAAGTACTTGTGGGGCTTGCCGCATGCAGGCTTGTAAGATAATCTCGTAAGGCCAGGTTGCTGATGGCTTACGACGTTCTCGCAAAGCTCGTAGTACACAAGGCAAGCCCATGCGAGGGGCTTGCTTTGCACGGTAGGCTACTCCGCAAGATTCTCTCAGAGCAACCGCGTGGGATTGGTGTTTTACACCAATCCCACATCAGTTAGTTGGAGAATATTTGCTCCTCCTTTTGGCTATAAATAGCATCTTCCCCCTCTTTCAAAGTACTTCAGCTTAGTCTTTCTCTCTGAGTACGACATCTTTTCTTCGTGAGCTTTTTGCGTGAACCTTCACGGGTTTCTCCAATGTCACAAGAATTCTTTAGAAGGATCTTTCTTTTTTATGTGAGCCTTCTTAGTTAATATTTTCGGATTGGTCTTCGAGCGTTCTAGCAGTTGTTGTTTATTAACGGGTTCTTTCCCAGTGGAGGTTTTGGTCGGTGAAGATCTGCGTGGATCAATCGTAGAGGCTGTCATAGACTAGAAGATGGTGCTAATGGAGTTTTACCAAATTGCTCTAAGGGAACGCCGCACCAAGGGAAAGGTACGCATCAACTGATAATGCTTTTAATTTAGATGCTAGGTTTCTTTTAATAAGTTTTATAAACCTAATAGCATCTATGGAACATTTTAACTTAGATTATATCAATCATGGCATACTTAGGAGATCTTTTAGTGTTAATTTTAAGTTTTTAAATTCCGTCTTGCAAGTTTTCATGTTCAGTTACATTCTTAATTAACTAGTAGTAGTATTAGAGTATGCCTTATGCTATGCATGATTGATTATAATATGTTGAAATTGATATTTTCTATGAATTAATTCAAGTATGCTATGCATGACTTAGGTTTTAATTCCTGTTATTGAACATGATGTGATAACTAGATTATGTTGTTGCTCAAACTTAGTCTTGGTAATTATCATATAAATTAACAATGTTTTACCACACGTTTAAATGCTTTAAATTGAGCATGTCCAGTACTTCACTCAATTAAAGAATGAAATCTTTAAATCATAGTTGTTCATGGTACAAGGAATCGAAGTGCCTGTGGTTATATTGCCAAGGATTGGACTTGACTGCTCATTCACTTTAATGGGGCCTCTCCTACCTGGAAATCTCCATAGGTATTAAGTTCAACTTTACCCAAGGGACTTTTATTACTTAGTTGATTTCTTGTATGAGAATTGAATTCTGCATATTGTTTTACAATTGTGGTTTAAGATGTTAAATTAAAACTTATAGACATAAGTACAAGAACTTAAACATGGACCTGATGAAAGGAGTGTATTGTATTGGTTAATATTGTAAAATTGGATCAAGTCACAAGCATGTGATGTTCCGAGTATCAGTGGATCATAAGCCTTTGCTAGAAAGCCCATTTGATAATCTAGAGTTATCGGGTTCCATATTGGTCTGGAACACTGAGCCTAAAAGTTCCCGGATGGTAAGATAAGTTTAGGTTAACCTCTAGCGGCTCTATACTTCGAGATCCTATGAGGTAACATTTACCACACTTAGTAAAGAACTTATAGAATGTCATTATTTATGGATTAATTATTAATTGGTTGAACCAAATAATAATTAAAATGATTTAAAGGAGGAGTTTCAGAAAAATTGCAAAAGGGCGAGCAAGGGAAATTTTTCCCATTGCGAGTGAGCCCCGCAAACATGGGATGTTTGTCGGTGGGGGCTTGTGAGGCTGCCTCGTGAGCATTTTTGCTCACGGGCCACTAGCATGTGCTAGCTCATGGGCCAGTGCATAATGGCGAGCAACAGGCTAACAAGCGCTTGCATGGGGCATGCTGCGCAGGCCCAACTGCAGCCCGCAAGCCCAGCTTGTGGGGCAAGGCAACAGGGCTTGCCTTCCGATAGCAGCACAGCCTGCATATGTAGGCTATGCGCGTGGGTTAACCCGCATATAGCTGCAGCTCCGTGCAGCGACCCGCGAGTGGGATGGGAATATTCCCATCCCACATTGGATTTTGAGGGGAGCTTTTTCCTCCCCTCTCACTATAAATAGAGGTCCACCCCTCTGCTAGACATGATGTATACCCTAAAGACAAATAGGGCGATATGTCTTTATTAGCTATAATGTACAAACAGTTTTGAATTATTAAAAATAATTAAAGGCATTTTGTTATTTATCAGTGCTTCCTTTTTATTTGTATCTTGTTGGTATCATATATATTTGGATATGTATATGTGCATTGATGAAAACAAAGTTCATGAATAATTTATAGCATAAAAGTGCAAGGACATAGTGGGAGCTATGTGGATTGAGAACTGCACATACGTGTTACTATGTATAGTCTAAATATCCCTAGTCATAGTTCCATTGAGACTAGACATCAATGGAGCAGATAGACTAGCATGTGTAGGCTTACTCTTAGATCAGTTCCAAGCAGCCGATCTCATGAGCTGAATGTGGTACCTTGAGTTAACACATGGCAGCGCTTGCACGGGCTTGCAGCAGTAAGCTCGCTAGTGTAGGCTGCAAGCTTAAGCTTGTGGCATATGAGGGAAGCCCGCGCGCAAGTCAACTCGCAGGTCACGATGACCCGCACGGTTGACCCGCTATACGTGGGATGGGTTTATCCCATCCCATATAGAGTTAGAGGGGGAGTCTAACACTCCCCCATTTTTCCTATAAATAGGCTTTCAAAGCCTCATTATATATATACACACACCAAAATAGCTTTAAGATTATTTTCTCTCTGATTTCTTTCTCTTCTTATATTATCCGAGATCCTCCACGAGTTGCTCCAAACAATTTTAAGAGTTCTTTTAGAAGGCTCTAAATTTAAGTGAGCCTTTTATTTCGGATTTTCAAGTTGATTTACAAGTAGTCTTACAACTACTATTAATCGACGGGTTCTACCTCTTCGAGGTTTTGGTCAGTGAAGATCCGTGTGGATCAAGTCATGGAGGCTCTCCCAATTTGGAAGCTAATGCTATCGCAATTTCTCAAAAGGGAATGCATCAACTGGTAATGCTTTAACCTTTTAGATGCTTGGTTTCTTTTATATGTTTTATAAACCTAAAAGCATCTATGGAACATTTTAACCTAGATTATAACAATCATTGCATGCTTAGGAGATCTTTAAGTTAATTTTAAGTTTTTGAAAGTCCGCCTTGTTGTCTATGCATGTTCAATTACTGTCTTGATTAACCAACACCCTCCTCCTTTTACACACTTCATCTCAGCCTTTATTCTTAGTTTTGACATCTCTTCTTCACGAGCCTTTTGCAAGATCCTCCACGAGTTTCTCCTTTGTCGTAAGAATTCTTTTGAAGGCTTACTCAATTTTGAAGAAAGCCTTCTTAGTAATATTTTGAGGTTGGTCTTCGAGTGATCTAGCAGCTGCTATCTACCAATGGATTCTTCCTCAACGAGAGGTTTTGGTCGGTGAAGTTTCGTGTGGATGAATCATAAAGGATATCCTAGATTGGAAGCTAGTGCTAGCAAAGTGCTGTTGAATTACTCTAAGGGAACGTTGCACCAAGGGAAGGCACACATCAACTGGTAATGTTTTTAACTTAGATGCTAGGTTTTTTTTAATTAAGTTTTTTAAGTCTATGAGTCTATGGAACGTTTCAACTTAGATTATATCAATCATGACATGTTTAGGAGATCTTTTAAAGTTAATTTTAAGTTTTGAAATTCCGTCTTGCAAGTTTGCATGTTCAATTACTACTTTAATTAACCAGCAGGAGCTTTAACTCTCACTCCAACCCAAATTTTGAAGTGGAGATGGAGATTCCCTAACAAGTTGTAAAAATTTAATAGTACTTATAATAACAGCTAATAAACATTTGATATTTCTTAATTTAAAATATCTTTTGTAAAACGGGTGTAATAGTATGAATCAATTTCAGGCCGTTGATATTTGTAAAATATGGATAAATAATTTTAACCTTTCTTTGTTTTGACCAAATACACTAATACTTTCACGTGTTTTGAAACATTATTTATACTTATTTTTGCATTTCATCTTTTTCATAGTATCACTTTCTTGTATTTTGTATTGAATTTCTAAACACAATATATATGTTAATTTGCAAAAAAAAAAAAAGTGTGTATCTTAATTTAAAATGTTAGGGATTACATTACTTAACAAAAGTTTGTTGTTGATATTTTATCATTTGCAAACATGAATTGAAAGTTATAAAAACTGTCATATAAATTATGAAAAAATACTTCTATGATTACAAACATTAAAAAACTAACAAAATAAATTTAAATGTAACAAGAAATACTTGTTATGTTAACAATCTTGATAGAAAAACACATTAGGTAAGATGTATGAAGGTTTTAATATGAAAAATGCAAAGCATGAGAGGTATATATTATTTTTCCAAAACATAGGGAGGGGAGGGTCTAGTGTATTTGGTCAAAACAAGTTGATGTTATAATTATTGACCGGTGAAAAATTAAGGGCTTTTTATATAAATACCACATATGAGATATCAGTTTCATGCTTGTACCCATGCATTTAATAAAATACCCCAATTGGATATACTAATTAACAAAATACCCCTTTTTCAAATTTATGGGTCCCCCTCTAATTAACTACCATATCTCCACTAATTAATTAACCCACGATTTACGGCACATTCCATATAGAACACAACGAGTTGCAAAATAGGAACAATTCTAAACGGTTCCAACCTTCTTCAACCCCCATTTCTCCATCATCATTTACCTAAGAACAAGGAATCTTGAACTCGATTTCACTAATCTGCAAAAGGAAATCTGCAAACGACGGACAAGCTGCAAAATAGGAAAAATTGTAATCGGTTCCATCCTTCTTGAACTTGATTCTCCATCAAAATCATTACCCTAACCCTAAAATTGGAAAAAAGGAACTGCAGCAACAACATAAAAGATAGCAGGAAATTAGAAATTGATCGGAGATTTCTTCTACAAAGTAAGTTTTCTATTTTGAGATTATTTCGAAAGTGTATGGTATACATGGGTTTGAAACTCATTCCCTAGATTCTCATTGTCAAATTATACTATTTAGGGTTTCTTAGTTACTAAATCTCATCAAATGGCATTTTTTTGG
>CATIWQ010575035.1:0-20977 GCA_949673415.1 Euphorbia schlechtendalii
TTAATTTGGCAAACACCTATGCTACCGCTCATTCGTTTTTTGTTTGGCTTTTGTTTCATAAAAGGCTTCCAACCAAGGAATTCCTCTTCACAAGAAGCGGGGCAGCAGTGGCGGATTCCTTATGCACATTTTGTCAGGAAATCGAAACGATTTCACATGCTTCTCTATTGCAAAGATAGTTGGCTTGCATGGTGCAAGGCTATCCATTGGCTCGGCTTATCACTACCAATACCAGGCGGTTAGTATGAGTTCCTAGTACTTTGGAAGTCTCTCTTTGCTTCTAGAATTAAACAAGATTTTGCAACATCGGTTTGGTTCTCCATAGCGTGGGGAATTTGGAAATGGCGGAATAAATTCGTATTCGAGAATATTCGAGGAGAAGAAGATTTCTTGCCAGCTAGTATTCATCATTGTTGGTTTCACTTTCAAAATAGGAAGAAGCATTTATCATTTTCGGTCACGGATATCTTAATTAATCCGACCTTGCTTTGTAATTGATATTTTGACACTTTGTATTTATTTGGGCGGGTCACACTTTGTGACATGCTCTTCTTAATAAAAAGAGAAATGAGTATTTTGAAGGTAAGCGAACGCATCAACCTAGTTAGGATGTTCGCCTCAAAATTTTCACCCATTACCTTTTACCGATGGAAGAACACATTATTTTTCCGAAGGGTTTTAAAAAAAACAATTGCATTTTTTTTTTACATCTAAAAAATTGTTGTTTCTATTGTCAACTAGAGAGCTCCCAAACACAAGCATCCCTTCCTCCATCATTTCCCTTTGAATTACCTTTCAATGCGAAGTTAGAGATAACTAGGATTATGAAGGTGATTAGTGTAAATGATGAAGACAATAATTTGTTTGGGCTTCCCATTTTCATTTCAAAAATTTCAAAAGAGAGAAGTGATTTGGATTTGGGAACTCTACACATGCTGATTTATAGTAGAAAAACATATTTTAATGCAATTATCATTTCAGGAAGTATTGAATAATTTTGGGTAACTTCTTGTGTAATCTAACTTCTAAGGTAATCTAAGTCAGTAACTTTTTAAGTAATCTAACTTTTGAGGTAATAACTCAATAAATTCTTAAGTAATATAACTTCTGAGGTAACCTAATTTTTGAGGTATCTAATTTAGTAACTTCTAAAGTAATTTAACTTATGAGATAATCTAACTTTTGAGATAATCTAATTTTAATAAAACAAAAAGATTAATCTTGAAGAAACATAAAGTTTAAAACTTATTCGCCATTGATTATTAATTCTATCAGCATACTATTTGTTATGTATTAATTGTTTCAATTCTGAGAAGTCATCACTCATAACAAATAAAAAAATTGTTATTTTACTAATGAATATTTATTTTGTTTAATATTGTATTGTTTTTCACCATAGTTAATATATGATAGAGAGGTCATTCAAATTGCAGAGGATTTAATTCTAGCATTACTAAACATATCTCACTTATTACAATATGCAATATTATTAATATATATTTAATAAATTAAATGCAAAGGGTTTATTTCTAGCATTACAAAAACCTATTAAAGGTCTCTTTCAAAATATTTAATATGAATAAAACAAAAAGGACATTACTAAACATATCTCACTTATTCCAATATGCAATATTATTAATATATATTTAATAAATTAAATGCAAAGAGTTTATTTCTAGCATTACAAAAACCTATAAAAGGTCTCTTTCAAAATATTTAATATGAATAAAACAAAACGGATCTTGAGGAAGAATAAGACTTGTAAAGGAAAAGCCATTAATTACTTTTTTTTAGTTTCACATATGTGTAAATTTATGCATTTAGCAAATATAACATTAAAAGCAGCATTTACCTTACATATAACTCACTCGAATAGAAATATAGGCCCCGCCATGCTTAACCTAGGAACGTCCAGCCATCACGGCCACCGTCACCATCAACCGTTCAGCTTTCACTGTCGTTCAACCACTATGTCAGGCCACTGGACGAATGAATATGCTCGGAAACCTTTGTCCTGCAGTCAAGTTTCTGGTTTTCGAAAGGGTAGTATCAGAGTTAATCCTAACCCTAGCAAGGTGTACTTCGAAAACGTTCCAAATAGCTACGATAACGTGCCATAAGGAGAGTTTTTGCAAGAATTGGGGTGATGGGGAGCGTGTATGTGGCGAGGAAGAGGAACTGGAAGAACCTGAACTTTGGGTTTCTCACACTTGATAACTCCCTTCAGATACAAGAAATCCTTTATAGATTGAATTTGATATCAATCCGAATTGTGAAGTTGAGGGTGTTTAAGGCTAGGTTTTCAAGACTAGGACCCATAAAAGAGGTGAAAGAGCAAGGGAGAGTGAAACCGAAGGCAAAGAAGGTGTTTAAGGAATCTTTTCGAGGAGAACGATCTAAGAAAATGTAGTGTCGTGCGAGAATAAGCAAATGGAGAAAGGAGTTCTTTGGCTATCAATGGGGTGCATTCAAGAACTGGGGCAGACGAGTCTCTATCAAAGATGGGGAAGTTTCGTGGCTGAATTCAAATCTTATTGTGGAGGTGGCACCATGGCAAACACGAGCTTGTTTGGTAAGACTTCTTTCGATCTCGAATATTAGAAATATGTATGATTTGTTTGTGTGACAATGGTTTTGATATTGATTTCGCGGCCTCGACGAGAGGCGAGTACGTAATTGTTGGCTTTGGCTTGGTGGAGGCCATGCAAGAATTTTTGAATAATGAATGAAGAGTGATATGGCACATTATTTCTGAGGTAGCAACTATTTCAAATGATTTTTGGAAATCTGAGAGTATTATGTACCTCGATTTAATGGGAATTCCAACTACTATATTTTGTGAGCCGTTGATTAGGAAGTTCACTACTAGCTTTGGTCTGGTTGTAGCTATTGACTGTGATTTCAACCATCCAAACCGTTTAGATGTGATCTCATAAGACATTCAAATTAAGTGTTTGTTCTTGCGAGTTTGACATTTTTGTGGAGTTTCATCAAAGAGTTGGGCGTAGTCATTGTGACGAGAATTCAGTCGAGTCTTCTAGTGATCTGATACAATAGATTCAATGTTCGAGAGATCTATTTTGGAAGCAGATTTGTGAAAATATTTGCAGCTGGTACTAGTTTCGGTAGGTAGAATGTCAGATGGAATTGGGGAAAAAAAATTACGATGGTGGGGGTAGTGGTAGTTGAAAAACGGAGATAGCCTTAGCCGTATTGCTGAGTCGAACAACATAGTAGGGATTTCAGTAATAGTCCCTTCTAACAGTCACATATCTTAGCAGTCTTTTGAGGCCGGGAGTCAGATTGCAACAAGCTCTTCAAATCCTGATATCTCTAATATGAACAAGGTGATTTTAAGGGCAAGTGACAATGATAAGAGGTTTGGAGAAGAGGTTCTAACGTTCAAAGTGGGGAAAGAGCTGGGAATTTTTTATGAACAACATATTGATGTGATCGTAAAGGCATTAGAGGACCGAAGGGGCTGCTAAGTTTTTCTTGTGGATGACCCAGGTTTTGTCGCTTTTTAAATGTCAGTTAATTTCTTATGTTCGAATTACCATGGAGGAGTGGCAAATGGGAGAAGCAATTTTTTATACGTTCTTTAATTATAAAATGGAGTTTGAATTGTTTCGGCCTTATAGAAACAAAGGTGACAGATTCATTGGACCAAATAATACGTAAATTTTGGGGCACGATGATTTTGGGGTGAGTTTTATACCTTCTCAAGGTCGCTCGGGTGGAATTCTTGTCTCGTGGAACTCAACAATATTATGAGGTACCGTAGTTCATTGTGCTATTAGATGAATTCTTGTACATTTTAATTTGAATCATATGGACTTTTATTTATTGTGCTTTTATGGCCATTCAAATTATAATAAACACAATCAACTTTGGGATGAATTAACACAGGTAATCCTGGGTCTTTGGAATGTTATTATTTGTGGGGATTTTAATGAGGTGTTACATAGTTCCGAGCGGTTTGGGGGGAGTCTCTAACTTGATGCTTATGTTTAGAAGCTTTGTGGAGGGGTGTGAGTTGTTTGGCATTCCCCTTAGTGGTAGAGACTATACGTGGTCGAATAGTCAATCTTTTTCTCGGCTTGATCCCTCAATGGTTTCATGTGATTTATTTGATTTATGGCCTTTAATGAACTTGTTTACGGTGGATTCAATGCTTTCGGACCATTTCCCTATTATTTTCTCATCACATATTATTGAACCATCGGGTGCGAAACTGTTTCGATCACTTAATTGTTAGTGAGATAACTTGAATTTCTTACCATTCATTAAAGGGAAGTGGGCTAGAATATGTAGTAAATGGCCATCAAGAGATGTAGATTTCCAGTTGAGGAAATTATGGGTCTTTATTAAGCCATGGATGCAGAGAATTTTGAGAAATTAGAATCAACAATCAAGTCGTTAGAGGTGAGAGTGGTCGCACTTACCTCGAGTTCGGTTCCTAGGCCTATTGAGGAGTTGACAGGTTCAACTTTACATCTTACTAGGGTTGAGTTGGTAATTAAAAGGTAAAGTCTTGAAAAGATTAGACATCAAGAATCGAGAGTAACATGGGTGCTTTATGGAGATGTTAATACAAGGTTCTTTCATCGGATAGCATCAGCTAGGTCTCGTAGTAATTGTATTGGCCAATTAGAGGTTAACGGAGACATGGTGAGGGATCAAAATGTCATTATCTCATCTATTAGGGAGTTTTATAAAAATTTGTTAGCGGCAAGGGCATCGATACCTTTTTCACTATGAAATATGGATTTCTAGGAAGTGGCTTAGAGGGTGAATTCGAAGCTGGTTGCACCCTTTTTGTGAAGCAAAAGTGTGCATAGTGGTATGTTCATGTAATGAAGGAAAAGCACCAGGGTCGGAAGGTTTTAATTTTTATTTTTATAAGCAATTTTGGAATGACTTAATGCCGTGCTTTATGGAAGTGTTCGAAAGTCTCTATGCTAGCAGAGAGCTACCGAGTTCTATTAAGAAGTCTTTCTAGGGTCTTCTCCTCTTGGAAATTATCGACCAATCACTCTTGTACATGGCATTTATAAGATGGTGGCAAAGGTCCTTGCTGCCCGAATCAAGTCGTGCCTCCCGACATTGATATTAGACAACTAGTTTGCATTTGTGAGAGGTAGAAGCATTCATGAATGTTCATTTATTGCATCGAAGGTAATCCATTCTATTAGATCTTGTAGACATTCGTGTTTGGCTTTGAAACTTGACTTCAAAAAGGCTTATGATAGCATTTCTTATAATTTTATTGACGCTGTTTTATGTCAAATGGGGTTTGTTGAAAGATGGATCAAGTGGTTGTCTAGTTGTAGAGAGAATTCGACAACATCAATTTTGGTGAACGGGACGCCAAGTGACCTAATTCGGATACATAGAGGGGTTAAGCAAGGGGATCCGATGTCCCCTTTTTATTTTTGTGTTAGTCATTGATGGGTTGAAGCAATTGTTTGACACTAGTATTCGACGGGGTTTGTTACTAGGCTTTCGAATTGAGGGGTCTTCTAGCGATATCTCTCTTCTCCAATTTGAAGATGATACTTTATGTTTCATCCTGGCTGATGAGTCTCAAATCTCATTATCTTGAGGATTCTTAGATGTTTTGAGGTAATTTCAAGTTTGAGAGTCTATTTTCATAAGAGCTCTCTTGTGTAAGTAAACGTGGGCGATGTTCTTATCAAAAGATGTATTAAATTATTGGGTTACAAAGTGGATAAGTTCTCGATTGTGTGCTTGGGTGCCGCCCTTGAGTTATAAACGTATCCCATTATCGTGTTGGAACCCATTAATTGCTAAGTTTCACGGTAAACTTCAAAGATGGAAGGGCCAAAGTTTGTCGTATAGCAATAAAGTCATTCTCAAAAAATCGGTACTAGCTTCTCTCCCTATCTCCTTGCTCTCAATTTACAAACTTCATTCTTCGGTGAATGGAAAGCTTATTCAAATCATGAGGAATTTTCTTTGGAAAGGGGAAGCTTCGAGAAAGAGTATCTGCAAAGTGAGTTGGGAAACAATCTCATTACCAAAGAATGAAGGGGGACTTTATATTCAAGATTTCAGGGTAATGAATTGTAGCCTCCTTTTAAAGTGGTTATATAAGCTTCAAGTTGTTGGAAATGAGGAACTATGGTATGACATCTGTGTCAAAAGATATGGTTTTTAGTCGTGGGCAGCCTTGGATAATTTTGACACATACCTTCTCTCACATATTTGAAAGGAATCATTGCTTGTTGTGTATCAAATGTCAGGATGTAGAACGTATTCAAATCGAATGTTAAAGTGGTAGTGGGAAATGGATTGGGGAGCTCCTTTTGGCATATTAACTGGACATCTAATGTGCCATTATCACTTTTGTTTTTGTATATGTATGTGTTGTGTAATTGGAAGACTACACAGTGGTTGAGGGCTGCTTGGTGCTTTTTGGATCAACCTCGTTCTCTAGACCCTTTTGGAATCGAAACTTAAGGATATCAAGTCATAATTGGTGCACACAAATATGAGAGTGGATAATGTAAACTAATCAGCGATTTTGGCATAATGGTGCAGAAAACATGAACGGGCTGCTGTTGCCGTGGCTGCTATCATCGGGGACTGCCGAGAGGTTTATTTGGATCGGTGGAGGTTCCCAAGAGTTTATGGCAACTGTGAGCACGAGATTTTGTACCAGCTCACTCGTTCGGTGATGTTGGCATTTCGGATTTAAATCCTAGAATTACATAATTTTCGATTATCCGGAGATCTTCAAATGGGAGTGCTTCTCGTCTCTAATTATGTTTTTAAGGTCTTAAATTAAAAAAATTAGAGTTTAATAAAATTAAACAAAAAAATATTTTTTTAAATTAATTAAAAATACAAAAAATACAAAAAAGCAAAATGTCGCAAAATATTGGGATCGGGGACCGGCCTCGCTAGAAGTCTGCGAGCCTCGCCAGAGCCAGAGTTTTCTGGCGAGGCTCCTCGCTAGAAGTTTTGGCGAGGTTCACCAGATTGTCAAAATTTCTTTTCATTTTTGTATTTGCGAGATTTTTTTCTATAAATATTCGGGAATTTTCAGTAATCTGGATCGAAAACTTTCAGCAAAAAAATACAAAACTAAAAACACTATGATTTTCCACATTTTTTCGAATTAAAAACACTTTTTGATTTGAACATTTTTCCAAAACGCCAAAAACTCAAAAGACAACGAGGATTGCTCCTAAAGGTCAAGCAGGTATTTCTAACTGGATTCGCTCCGTAAGGGTAAACCTCTGAAATCCTAGAGCTGCTATTTCATGCTCATTGTATTTTTTTCTACTCTATTTAGCATGTGAACCTAGGGGTTATTTTACTTCATTTTTATTAGGTCAATATCGTTGTAATAATTTATCTTCTTTTTTTATTTCTTTTATTTAATAGAGATATCAATTAGAATACCCCCACGAAGGCAATAAAAAATCTATTTCCAAATAACAGCCCTCACATCTTTGCCATGCGAGCATTTTCACTAATTAAAATGAGCAACTACCATGTTAATAAAAATAAACCTTTTTATTCCTAAACAAACTTTTTACCATCGTTTATTTTAATTAGACCACACTGGCCTCGCCGAAATCAAATCGATCATATGTGTAAATATTATGATATATCTTTTTCTAACCTTTGTGGATGCAGGTAGATTAGGATTAGATGTATGCCTAGGGTTTATTTTCTTTCAAGTATCGCATTTCAATTATTTTCGGGAAATGTAATTAGTAGATTAGGCGGGCGGTTGCATCCCCCGAGGTTTTGTAATTTTTAATCTTTACTTTTCCACACTTATTTACCGCTTTATGTATAAATTTATCGCTTTTTAAATATATGTGAATCATGCATTATAACTCGAAAACGACATAAGTGTGAATATGCATAATTAACAAATACGGTTTTCTGTAGATGTAATATAATGTGATCCAATAAGAAATAAGCAACTTATCCTGAACCTTAATCTCTGTGTCTTAGTAGGCTATCCCCTGAATGTTAAGCCTCACAAGAATTTAATTCTTGCAAGAGCTAATCCAGGTGGTGACTCTACACTAAGAGACGGGGGATTCGAGTTTGACCGATCTAAAAATGTTTTCTCTTTCTCAATCAAACTTTCCGGGTCCATGACCCTGTCACTTTATTTTCAACTCAAACACCCCATTGGACCGTGCCTCTCATTTCCATGAGCTCTCGGCCCATCGTGTCGTCCGATCACAAGCAATAAGTTTCTATTCATGCATTTACAAATTGCGCATCCGAGGTATGAGAGTTAAGTTTGATATCATTTGGAGGTCTCGTCTCATGCCAAATATATAAATTCTTTGGGTGGCTTTTTTTCACCAATGGTTATCGACATTCGAAGAAGATGCATTGACAACACGAAGTGTCCGTTTTGTGAAGAGATTGAATCTATGGAGCATGCTTTATTTCCTTGTGTGAAAGCTCATAGAGTATGGTGTGACCTTTTCCGATTATTTGGGGTTGTGGGAACTATTCCGGAATAGGGGTATGATTTTTTGACATATTAGCATTTTCTATTTTGAGAGGATCGAGCCAGGAATTTGCTGCATCATTGTGGTCCTTCGTATCATGGAATCTTTGGAGAAGAAGGAATAATGTGATATTTGAAGACCAATTAATGGATGAAGACTTACCTTTAGCAAGCTTGTATCATTGTCATTTCTTCTTTTCTTATAATAGGGTTACGCTTCAGTTTGGTATGAATGATATTCTAATTCAACCAAGCCCTTTACTTGATTATACATGACTTTTGTTCTCCACTAGAGGACATTTTTATTAATATAATGAAAAGAGGGATGGGTGTTTTATAGGTAAGCGTCTAGCATCAACCTAGTTGGGATGAGCGCCCCGAAATTTTCACATGTTCCAATCTTTTTCTGATGGAGGGACACAATGTTCCTCTAGAGGTTTTTCAAAAAAAATATAACTCGAATAGAAATTGAAACTCAAAAAACCCTATGAGCCGCCGACCTAACGCTAGCCACCACTCTTTCCCCAACTACTGCACTCCCGAGCTTAGCCACCACCGTCCCTCTCCCCTCAACCCATCCTAGCCTAAACAGCCACTAAACACCTTCAAAGTCTATTTTGAGAATTTCCTAAATGGTCTAGATGAGTTGTCCATGAAGAAAATGTTCCTTAGCTGTGGAGTTCATGTGTATGTGTACGTTGCATAGAAGAGAAACATGAGAAACCTTAATTTCGGATTCATAACCTTGGAGGAGACCATGTCGTCCATGGATGCAATTAATAAATTATGTTCGATTTCCTTTGGCCTGATTAGGCTAAGGCGTTCAAAGTAAGATTCAAAAATGGATTCGCTACCCCCAATCCGCCGAGGATACCATCAACCATGAAGAAACTGATTTTTCATCAATCTCTAAGGGACTCAAGGTCCTTTGCCGATGTTGTCTCTAATAAGGTGTTGATGCATACCGTCTCAAAGGATCAGAAGGTGAATATGACGCAGAATCAGTCCCTAGTGATAAGAAGGAGTTGTTGGTGTCGGTGGCCTCGTCGAAGAATAGAGCCTGTGTTGCTATGCGATCAACATTTCTCAAATTCGAATCATTACCAACCTTATCAAGGAGAGGGGCTTCGCCACAGATTTCTCAGCTCTGGTTGGCGATGATTGCATTATCATCATCTTTGCTACCGTGGAGGGGCTAACTTCTTTCCTTCATGGTGATTGGAAATATATGTGGCATATTTTGTACAAGGTGCACCCCTTATCGATTGATTTTATGTAAAGGAGAGCATTATGTATTTGGACTTAGTGAGACATTGGTAAGGAGTTTAGCAAGACGTTTTAGCTGTATTGTTTCATTTAACTATGATTTAGAGAGACCAGACTGGTTGGACTCGATTTTATGTTTGATTTTGATACCGCTCGATACTAAATGTGATCGATTTAAACTCTGTATTGGAAATGTCAAGGCTATAGTATACCCGGTATTGAGGCAAGGTGTTGAATGCCAATGTGGTTTGGATGTCGATTTTAGGAGTCAGAGTAGTGATGGGGAATCGTTGAGTATCTCATCTATTGGTGTAGTGTCTATAGACTCTAATTTAGTGGCTACCAAGAAGAGCCCTTTTAGAGAGTTTCTTTCGGAGCCTACTCGCAGGAGTGTTGTCCTCAAAATGGTTGAGGTCACGATTGAAAATAGAAGCATCTCCATGTGCAGCGATGAAGCATACAGTTTAGCAAAACTAGGTTAGCATAGTATAGTCAGTTTCGCTTGTATTGGGACACCACTTGGGTCAGAATCTTTAGGCCCGGATATTGTGAATATGACCAAGGTGTTGTTACGCTTGAAGGAAAAGGAGCTCAGGTAAAGTGAGGAGGAGTTAATGTTCAACGTGTGTGAATGAGTGAAGCTTTTTAACAATGAACAATTCAATGTTATTATTGATGCTTTGAGGGATGGAAGCAAGTAAGCTAGTAGCTCTTTGCAATTCCGGGGTTTTATTTCATTTGTATTATGTTGCTTAATTTTTTGAGTTGGAATTGTCAGGGAGTATTGAATAGCGCCAAACAGTTTTATATTCGCTCTTGTACTAGAAAATGGAATCAACAATTTGTTTTTTTAATTGAAACAAAAGTGGTAGTGTTTTGGACCCGGCTATCCGTAAGTTATTGGGTCAAAATGACTTTACAAACTTTTGCATTCTGTAGATGGATCTCTAGGGGGGAATCATTTTATCTTGGAATTCCTTGTTGGTCCACGTAACGATTATTGATTCTTCGGATAGATGGGTTATTTTTCATGTTGGATCAAATGACATAAAAGTTCATGTGGTTGATTTATACGATCACACGAGTGTTTACAAGAGGGAACGTATGTGGGAGGAGTTGACACCAAGAATTCAAGCCCTTAAGAATGCGATCGTTTGTGGGGATTTTAACAAGGTAGTTCATAGCTCGGAATGTTCGGGGGGAGGTTTTTCTAATTCCATGATTTGATTCCGTGATTCTATTGATAATTGAGTGCTTCAAGATTTACCCTTGCATGAAGGGATTACATGTGGTCAAAAGCATACTCGAGAATTGATCGAGTATTCGTTTCTTGTGACATTTTGGATTTATGGCCCTTGAGGAACATTTCTACGGTGGACACGACTCTTTCGAACCTAGACTGTTTCGATCGTTGAATTTTTGGTTGGACCATTTGAAGTTTAAGGACTTCATTCGGAATAAATGGGGGTTGATATTTGGATGATGGGGAAATGAAGATGTCGATTTTAAATTGTCAAGACTTCATGAGTTTATTCGGCCTTGGCACTTATTGCACTTTGGTAATCTTGAATAATAGATTAAAGGTTTGGAAGAGAGAATCCTAGCTCTCAACTCTAGTTTGGTATCTCAGCCTCTAGATGACTTGATGGTTCAAGAGCTAAACTTGAAAAGAGCCTAACTTTTTGAAACAAGAAGATGTCATGAGAAGTTGAAGCATAAGCAAACCTGAATTCGGTGGACGGTCCTTGGGGATAATAACACAACCTTTTTCAATCATGTTTCTTCGACGAGAGCTAGAGGTAACCGCATAGACCAGCTGGAAATTAATGGCATTTTAACAAATGATATTACAGCGATTTCGAGGGCTATAAGGGATTTTTAAGGGGATTTATTCGCAGTAAAAGCTGCTGTCCTATTTTCACTATTAGGGCTGCAGTTTCGAGAACTTGATATGGCCTCTAAGGCAAGTCTAATTGAGCCTTTTACCATAGTAGAATGGCGGCAGCCTTGAATAAGTGTGGAGATGATAAGGCTCCCGACCCATATGGTTTTAACTACTATTTCTACTAGAGATTTTGGGATGTTTTACAACCCAATATCATGAGATTTTTTTCTCATTTCCACGAGATCGGTGCCATCCCGAAGTGTATGAAATTGTTGCATATGGTTCTCATGCCCAAAATTCTAGGTTCCTCTTTATTGAATAATTTTAGGCCCAATTCACTTGTTCATTGTATGTATAAATTGTTAACTAAGGTTCTCGAAATCGCCTACAACCTTCCCTTAGTGGGCTGATCTCAAGGAACCAATTTACTTTTATTAAGGACTGGAGTATTCATGAATGTTACTTTATTGCCACGGAGTTAATCCATTTCATCCATAGAAGGAGGCAATCTTGTTTGGTTCTAAAGTTGGATTTTTGAAAGGCTTACGATTGTGTTTCTTGGTCATATGTTAACATAGTGTTGAGGAGTATGAATTTTGATGAGAAATGGATTGAGTGGCTTTTCGAGGTGTCAGCTAAATTCTTAGGTCTCGGTTTTGGTTAATGGTACTCCTAGCGCACCGATTCACGTGGGAAGAGGTGTAAAGCAAGGTAACCCGATCTCTTCGTTCATCTTCCTCTTAGCGATCGAGGTTCTTAAGCTATTGTTCAGTGCATGTATTTGTGAACACTTAATTCTGGGTTCCGCATTGATGGTGTGGAGTTGGATGTTTCATTAATCTAATTCACGAATGACACGATGTGCTTTTTGCCTGCGGACTCAACGCTCATCCCCGTCTTCATTAGAATTTTACGTTGCTTCAAGCTAGTATCGAGTTCAAGCATCAACTATCATAAGAGCTCATTATTGGGGGTTAACATTGATGACAATTTTGTGCATTTGTGCGAGGGCCTATTGGGATGCAAAGCTGAATTTTTTCCAATAAAATACTCAAGGGCTTCATTAAGTCACAAAAAGATCCCCATGTTGTATTGGAACCCATTGATAGCAAAGTTTCAAAGTCACCGATTTACATCCTTTTGGTTTTCAAGTTATTGAACAGGTGAACAACAAACTTGCGCAATTAATGCGTGATTTTCTCTGGAAAGGAGATGCGAACAAGTTCAGGTTATGCAAGGTAAGTTGGAGCACAGTTACGTTGCCCAAATATCTTGGTGGGTTATACATTAGAGACTTCAAGGTAATTAATGTTAACCTCCTATTGAAGTGGATTTGGAAGCTTAGGAACTCGGATCCTGATTCATTATTGGAGAAAATGTGTGGAAGGATATGGATTTCCATCTTGGGGTGCATTCGATTTAGTTGATGTTAATTTTTTTTTCTCATCTCTGGAAGGGAAAATTCATGAGTTGTGTGAAGAATGCTACATGTTGGGAGTTATTCAAGTTAAACACAAAGGTATATATCAGTAGCAATGAGTTGTTCTCATTTTGGAATGATAATTGGACAGCAAATGTCTCATTGGCAAGCTTATTCATGGATTAGTACTTGTTGTGCAACCGTAAGCGGTGGAGCGTGCATGAGGGCTGCTCAATAGTGTTTGGTATGGATGCTTATTCGAGAGCATTTTGGAAGTGTAATTTAAGGATTTCGATAAGAAAAAGGTGCGATGAGTTAAGGAGCTGGATAGTTCAAGCTTGTTCCTCTATTTGCGGTGCGGTAGATGATCCTTTGGAGGTGGGGCAGCAGCTGCCACTTCTATAGTCCCAAAGAATGTTTTTCTTTGGGTACCCGAAGATCACATGTCATACGCGGCCAAATCATTTTTTTACGAGTTTCATGGTGGACATTTATCTTTGCTTCCGGTTGTTGATTTCTCGGTATTATGGAATGCAAGGGTGCTGCCCAAGGTTCATTATTTCAGATGGTTACTCTTCCACCAGAAACTTCCAACATTGAGTTTCCTATTGGTTAGGGGATTTCCTAACATCCTTGATCCGAAGTGCCCTTTTTGTGAGGAAGATGATACTACGTACCACACCATTCTACATTGTCATTGATGCTCGATGGTTTGGAAAAGCTTGTTCTAGACCTTTAGAATAACATTGGTGATATCATACTCCGGGTTCGATTTTCTCATGCTTTGGAGAACCTATTTCCGTAGCCGCCCAAAATGTGATTTTGCCACATCCATTTGGTTTTGCTGTGCTAGGTTTCTTTGGAAGCGCCGGAATAAATTTGTTTTCGACGGTATATTTAGTTTAGAGGATCTTGCTTTATCTTTTATCCATTTTTCTTGGTTTGTCTTCAAATGTAATGTTACTAGACACTTGGACTTTTGGATTTCAGATGTTTCTATTAATCAGAATTTGTTCCTCGGTTGTAATTACTAGTATGTTACTCTCTACTAAAGAGTATTCATCTAGTCCGTTTATATTAATGAATTTTTTTGCCAAGCCATGACTCTTGCTCTTTGGAGGTGCCAACCTAGTTGGAATGTCCATTACTTTAGTTGTGGTCTTGGTCTTTTTCTTTAAAAAAACATCAAAAGAAACTGCAATGAGAGAAAAGAACAAAAATTTCTACAAATCCCCTCACATGTAAATCGAGGGACATGAAGAAAAAAACAAGGGTGACATTAGTCTCTTAGTGAAACGCAGCTTATAAAGTCATCACACGAAGGGAAACCTGGACATCACACCACCCTTTCCCACTCTAATCAACCCTCCTAATTTTTATTAAAAATAAAATAAAAAAAGTAACAATGTATCGAAAATAACACTAAGTGAACCGAAACATACTTCGACTACTCAAATTACGAAAAAAATAAATCTCTGCAAAAGTCTGAAACATCATTCCAAACATCCGAAAGTCTTCTAAAAGCCGCTAAAGCATCAGCTTTGTCATTCCCTCCCAATAGATGAAATGGAAGCCATGCAAGGATTCCAAACATTTGCACCATTCTTGTCTTAGGCACGATGGCACCCGCAATGTCCGAGATCGGAAAGCCTCAACCACGTAACTAGAGTGACTCTCCAACAAAAGAAGGTTCCAGCCTTTAGAAATAGCCACTCCCATTGGATAAATAGCAGTTCTCAACTCTGTAATAAAAGAAAATGGCATAGACAAAGGAAAAGAAAATCAAAACAACGCTTTACAATTATAATTTGGAAAATCCCACCACATCCTAAAGAACTAGGAGAACCAGTCGAAGATGCATCGGTATTCACTTTAATCCAATTTGGTAAAGGGGGAATCCACTTGACAGGAAAATTTTTTGGGGCCATTGGACACCTAGGTTGCGGCCCGAGAGTAGACAAAATATTAAGTACAATGGTAGAATTCTTAACAAAGCACATGTTGATGCAATCCGCACTACGAATTAGAGACCAAAAGTTTCTGTAGAGCCCCATGAATAGAAGGCCTCTCACCTTCGGATATATCCTTGCACCTTAAGCTCAAAATTAGCCACGCAGCATTAACAATAACCACAATCCATAACACACGAATTTGTGGGCTGAAGTTATGTACCAAGGCTGATGCAATTAAAGTTTGTAAGTCAGTTGTAGCATTAATTCTTCGACTGAATAAAAGCTGAATACTCTCCCATCGTTATTTTGAAAAAACACAATGTGCTCACGTGATTCATAGTTAGCAAGACATAAAGGATAAATTGAAACAATTGTGATACCTTTCCATTGCAAGACATCATGTGTGGAGATATAATCTGTGATCGCTTTCCAACACATCATCGAATGGGATGGAGCAATAGTCAGATGCCATATAGATTTGAGAATTAAATCATCGATGCACTCCCCTTGCAACCACTTATAATAAAGTTTCACCATTAACTCCCCACTAGTTGTCAGACACCAAACACAAAAATCCTCAACTTCACCACTAAACCTCATTTTGAACCGATTGACTAAGCTCCGAAGTCAAATTATTCTAGCTCCGATCATCCAGAAAATCTGCCACAGTTGCTGAAAGCTTCAATCAAGCTTATCAGGTTAATACCGTTCGCTCTGCCACCGTCGGTTTGGGCCAATTCGAGTTCTAAAAATTCAGATTTGATCATTGCCCGATAAACCATTTGATATGCAGCCGTAATTAATTATAAACATGATGAATTGAACACCAAATGCTTGAGTTAACCAACCATAAATTAGCCACGTCATTCCTAATTAACCTTTTGCGAAGAAGATCGAAACAAAATTCGTTACTTATAATTAGATGCCAAGAAAATTTCCCAAGAAGAGAATTAATTATTTAAGTCCCCGATCCTTTGTAACCCAAGGCCACCCATACGTTTCGGCCTTGTACAAAAATCCCAAGGAGAAACAACATGCTTCCACTTCTCAATAGATCATGTTCAACCAAAATTCCTAATGGCCTTTTTAAGAACACTAATCAACACGTTAGGCCACTTATAAACCGAAAATGAGTGTAACAAGGTATCATAAATTACCGTTTCCACCAAAACAATTATGCCTCCACTGACAAATAGCTTCCCATCCATCCCGCAAACTTATCCATTACCTTATGAAGAATCAGTCTCAAGTTATACGACTTTGGAGCATCATAAAACAATGGAACACTAAGATAAATGAAAAGCAGATCACCCTGTTTTATACCGGTTACAGTTGACAAACGGACAGCTCTACTTTTGATGACCGTGGCTCCAAAATAGACCTAGGACTTGTCCCAATTAACTCGCTGACCTGAGACAACAGCATATTGATCAAATGAATCCCTTATAAAGGCATATTATTCATGTTTGTTGCCCCCAAAAATCAGAACATCATCGGCATAGAGCATATGCAAAGGAAATTGTTCGTTTGTGGTGTATTTCATGCAAGAATACATGCCCGAATCCACCAATATGCTCAACAATCGACTTAAAAAATCCTCACCAATTCCAAACAGAAACGGGGACAACGGATCACCTTGACGAACCCCCCTCGAACAAGGAAAATAGCCACAAGACCCGCACAGAGTTAAGGCCGAAATTCTCACCGAATTAAATATACTACGTATCCAAGACACGAAAATGCTGGAAAAACTAAACGAATCAAGAACTGCTAACAAGAAATCCCAATCCATTATAACAAATACCTTCTTGATATCTATCTTCATTGCCAAGCTTCCCCCGTGACACTTTTTACTAAGCATATTAACCCCCTCTGAAGCTACAGCAATACAATCATGAATGTACGTCTTCGAATGAAGCCATATTGATTTTTGTTAACAATACAGCAAGCGATATCTCCCAAACGACATGCCAAAATTTTCTTGATTACTTTGAACACGAAGTTTGACATTGCAATCGGTCAAAAATTCTAAACCCTTACCGCCCCCTCAATCTTAGGAAGAAGTGCCATGACACTTGAATTCAAACCCGGCAAATAAAAATGAGTAGCTATCAAATTTGAAAAGCCAATCCTTACATTACACAAAAAATCATTCAGAAGTTGAACCAAAAACTAGAAATTTGTGTTAGGAAACAGATAGGTTAAAATTATGAAGCCAAATTACCTAGTAAAACAAGATGAATCCCATATCGTAATCACTCTCTTCCTTTGGCTCCTCCTTTTTCTCCTCAGCAGCAGGAGCGGTGGCTGCGCCACCACCAGAACCGGTTGAGGGAGCAGAAAAGGTGACGGGAGCAGCGCAGCCACCGGAACCAACATTCAAGATGAGGTCGTCAAGACTTATTTTCTCCGAGAGTTTAGCAAACAAGCTTGGCCAGTAGGATTCGACCGAAACGTTCTCCACCTTAACTAATGAAGCGATCGTTTCCGCTGTGACTGGGATTCCATCATCGTGGAGGATAAGAGTGGCGTAAGTTCAGGGAAGCACTCCCATTGCCATTGCTGAAAAATCCGAATAGCTGCGAGGAAACGCCATTAATTATTAAATCTAATTCCACCATGTGTTATGATGAGAAAACAAATTTTCAATTCTTGAGAAAGTCATCACTTATAACAGATAAAGAAATATATTTTTTAACGATTCAAGTAATCAACCTGTTTATTTTGTTTAATATCGCATTGTTTATCACCATAGTTAATATTTTATAGATAGAGCATCCAAATATAACTTAAATTTACATATCTCACTAACTAAACATATAATAAATAGTGTTATTTATTATTTAATTGATTTTGAATTGACATTGTAAAAATGAAAAATGATACTCTTTAAAATGGCGGAGAATTATCTCCATAAGGTTTATCATGCTTAGCAGGAATTTGATGTATTGTGTTTGATAAAGTACAGGAAATTCGAATATTGTTAGCAGATTCTCATAAACTTTAGTTACTTCCTTATTCTAAGTTGATATTATAACACACTTAGATTGTTATCTTGTCACTACCACTCAAGTTCGAGCTTATAAAGCTTGAATACGTTTAGAGAGAACTTATAATTCACCTTATTATCCATTGATCACATTTTTATTGAGAGCTTGAATTTTACATTGAACTTTATAGTGAAGAAAAAAATGGTTTGGAATAATTATCAGTCAAGCCAACTCTGAAAGTCTTTCGCCACTTGGGAAATAGGACGGAACACGTGTAAGAACGAATTAATTATACAAAAAATTTGAAAGAAAACCTTTTTTTCTGCTTAGGTTTGATGTTAACACTATTGTAGGCGAATTCGGTCACTGTGCAAGAATCTTAATCAATATCACTATTTTAAAAGTCTCCGTTGCGCTATTTTGAGGGTCTCCTTCCAACTACGCCTAGCTCCTAAACCCACCGACTAATGTCTAAGTCCGCCTAAACCCCGACTAATTCCCGCCTAGGCCCCGATTATTGTTCGGCCGCCCGCCTAGCGCCTAACGTTTTTTAAAACACTGATCAATATTGACATCTACACCCTCTAAAGGATCAAATAAGAGTTGACATGACAACGGATATGCTATGGTTATTGACATAATATGAAAATATTCCAGATTTATGTTCCAATTTCCATTTTTTTGGACATAAGGCTCTCCAATGCAGGAAGAGGGGTGGGCATATTGCAATGTCGGATTTGAGGGCAGGGAACAAAAGAATAATGCCATTGCAGCTAATTCTGCTGCATATCCTAAGAAGGAGCCAAATCTTGAGCTCTTCACAAGAAGTAAACAAAGACAGAAGGATCTTGAGGAGCGGAAAACGAACATGTCTGATATTCCAATTCAAAATATTTTTCATAACTTAGATGACAATTTGAAGGATAGGTTGGCATCTGATAACATGGATTGATATGAAAATGATTCGGGATGTGAGGATAGTGTATCAACAAAAGGGAGATGGAAAGCCGATATGTGGTTGTTCATGTTGACGAAAACATTGAAGAAGATCATCCTCATCTTGATATGGATGCTCATGCCATTTAGTACAGGAACGAGTGCAAAAATTTTGAAGGGTTGAATTTAGAGGTCTAGTTGTTCAAAGATAGTGTTGTCACTCCTAGCTAGAACATTATTGTTGGGGTACACCCCGAGAATTCTAGCCACTAGGGGCAACGGTGTAAGTTAGGAAAATTTTGTGGAAGAGGAGGATAATTCTTGGATAGTAGTCAGTGGTAAGAAGATAATTGATCGGCAGAGTTTATCACAAAACACGCATATGAGTGCGTTTAGGGAAATTATTATTGCTTTGGCTTCCAAAAGCACGGGATCGAGCTCTGCTAATTAGGGAAATTGTTATTGCTTGGCTTCCCATCTGGGAACATTTAGGCTTAGAGTTCCAGATCGATATAGAATCCGATGACTCTAGACGATTAAATGGGCTTTCAAGCAAATGCTTATGATCCCCCGATACTCGGAATATCACGTGCTTGTGACTTGATCTGATTTTGCACTAATAGCCACTACAATACACTCCTTCCATCATGTTAAGTACCTTCCGATTTACTAATCTTGGATAAAGTGTTAGCTCATGTAATAGCCGTAGTTATCCTAAAATTAAAGTTGTTCACGAAGAACACCACTTGCCTTTATGTATTGAGATTGACTAAAAACCCATTCCATCAATCTCATACTCTGATAAGAGGTTTATGTGTGTGTCACTTCCACAAGATGTCTTAAGGTACAACTCCCGTTATATTACTATATCATGAGTGATGGATCCCATCTTGACTACTCGGCTTACAAACGAACGGCCATCACTATACCAGAATCACCCAAATCATCCTGATAATAGGGTATGCTTGAGTATGACCCAAAGTATAGCAACTTCCGCACAAGGTAACCAGTATCTCAGGTTTGGGGATACTTGTACTGCTACTGCAATAAGACATGACACCAACACATTGATATAGTTATTTCTCAGTGTCTATCTTATAGTGGTCTCCAATGTATTACCCGAATATATTCATGTGTTAATTTAAGGTACCACCTTTTATTTATGAGATCAGCTGCTTGGATCCAATCCAAGGAGTAAGCTTACACATGCTAGTTTGTCCGCTTCATTGATGTTTAGTATCAATAAAACTATGACTAAGGATATCTAGACTTTTCTGTAATTATACGCATGTCACATAGCTCCCACTATGTCCTTGCACTTTCATGCTATGAAACTGTCACGGACTTAGTTTTATTATATCAACGAATATATATACATAATAGCATATATAATACCACTGAGATTTATAAATAGAGAAGATCATCGATATATAACAAAGGTGTCTTATTATTGATAAACAATAATCCAAAATTGTTGGTACTTTAGTGACTAATAAAGATATATCACCCCAATTACCTCTAGTGCATACATCATGTCTAACAAGACTAGGAAGTGGCTTTGAAGATTTCGGGTACTGATGATTTTCACATAGGGTTTGTGTATGGAAGTGTTCGCCACTTTTCTACTGATAAGTTTAATCTATAATGGTTCCAAAATCTAGTGAACTATTGGCTAATAACTATGCTAAAAACTTGTTCACAAATAAATGTAGGTGTTGTCAATACCCCTTATCATAACTGCAAGTATACAATTGTGATGTAGTTTTAAAAGATATCAAACCCACAGGGAAGGAACTAGGTCTAAAGATAACTAGGGAAGCATAAAAGTAAAATAAAATAAAATAAAAATAGATTAGAGATTTTTATGGATAGCAAGATTAGAATGAAAAGTTGAGTAAATATAGATGTGATAGATTAGAGACTCTAAATTAATAGATTTTCACTACGAACAAGTATAGCAAAGAAAACATGCAAGTTCAACACAAGTGTTACGACACTCTAGATTAATCTAACAAACCG
>CATIWQ010575155.1:0-10824 GCA_949673415.1 Euphorbia schlechtendalii
TTTGGAATGACGTAACCCTTTACACTATAAATAGAGTCCCAAACTAACCATTTTCGTGGCGTGATGTATGTGATATGGTTGATGCATATGAAGAATGCATGTATGCATAGATAGAGAGTGAAAATTGTATAGATTTTGCTAGTGATTCGATTCTTGTTTCGATCAGTAGATTTCTCCACAAATTCGAGCGATTGTTGTACGAGGGTAATTGCAAAGCACTTACCAATAAAAGTTTCTATTCTTCAACATTCATTTATTCGATATTCAAAAAGAATAGCGTCCTAGCAGAGGTTCTGTACAAGTCGAGACCGAATTTAAAGTAGATGTAGGGATTGCGGGAATTGGTGACTCCCATTAAAGAGTGGATACGGTTTGATCAACTTTAGCTTTCACTTGCATATGTTATAACTTTACTTTATTTTCTACTTATACTTTCTTTTTTGAAGTTTATAATATGTGTATGTGTCATAACGAGTATTTCATCTTACGTCATTTATATTAATCAAGTTATATGCTTTCGAGTTAACTTTAAGAGTAGTTTCAAAGTTAACAAGATTGTGTATAATCACTGGATCTGTGATTATAATGGTATTTAGTGGGTCAAAATTTTTGGAATGGTAACTTGCTAAACATGGCTATGTGACAGCGACCTATACTAAGCATAGTATTATTGTTATCCAGGTTTTTATAAGATTCATAATTCGTTTACCCTAGATTTAGAAAAGTCATTTCATTAGTTTCTCTACGGTGAATTATTGAATATTTGGGCTTCTAGAACCGTGTTTGTTAAAGTTATCTAATGTATGAAATATTCTTGATGATTTTGCATGTTTTTCTCTACTATACTTGTTCCTAGGGAATATCTATATAGTTTACATCTTCTATAATTTGTTCATGCATCTGTCTATTCATTAGTCTATCATCCAAACCCTACAATATATCTTATTTCTTTTGTTCCGTAACTCAAGTTAGTCCTTAGAACCAAATTCCTTCCCAGCGGGATCGATATCTTTTAAAATTAATTCGCAACTGTATACTTGCAGTTATCATCATTTTTCTATTTGATAAGTGATACTGATAACACCTATTTATATTTAAAACTTTTATATTATCAGTAGAAAAGTGGCGAACAAGTTCTTGGTGTCGTTGCCAGGGATAAGCCTTTCGGAACGAGTATAGCTAAAATCTTGCGAATAAGTTTTTGGCACCGTTGCTGAGGAAGGCAAGTGCATTCTGAAGATCAAAAATTTGGAGAGTACGGTATATTTTCCAATTATATTTATTAATTTCTTTCCTAAATTGTATATTTTGTCTATCCTAACATGGATGTGAAAGAGAATATGAAATAATCATCTTGGAGTTGATACGTCATATTATTACGTCTGAATTCTTGATAAATAGAAAATTTTCTTCTATTTTTCCTATTCGCATTTGCGACTCTATTTCATGCTCATGAATCCCTTAACAAAACTTTATGTTTCTCAATTCTTGTAAGTCACGATCGTGACATATAATCACGATCGCAACTTGTGCGAAAATTGCAGCAGTTTAGTAGTTATTCGACTGTTATTCCTCCAAACTCTTTAAATTGATGTGCAAGTGTTCATCATTTCTCACTTCTTAAATCTGAATTTCTTACCTTTTCAATCACAATTCAGTTCCAAATCTGAAACCATCCCATTTCATTCAAAAGTTCTTTCATTTCAAAATGGTTGTAACAAATAAATCCAATCTAGTTCCTCTCTAAAACTTACAAGAATAGTATGAGGCACCATTTCCGATCTATTCTCATGAATAAGGAGATCATTATGAGATAATCAAGGATGCTGAATACAAAAGTTCCTACACCATTCATAGGAATAGTTTCATCAATATTGGGGTTTATGATAGGGTAATGTACTATCTCAGAATTCTGAACTTTGTCATTTATTCAAACATGTCTCTGGGGAATAGAGTGGAAAACTGTATGGAGATGTTGGTAACATTAGCATTGAAGAATGATAAGAAGGACTGCCTAGTTTGTCATCATCACGGAAAAGAATACAAGTTGACAAGGAAAGCACTGGATAAATATATGGGATTTCCAAGGGATTGGTACAATAAGATGCTTCCTAAATGGGATCCTTTACCAATATGGAACTACCTGACCAGCCAAACTGAGTTCAAACAAGCATCTACCTATAGCCAGTGGATTCTTGATCCTTGCTTACTCGCATTAAACTTTTACTTAAGTGGTGCATTGTTTGGTAAGTCAACTTTCTATCTTGTCATTCTTGAAGAATTCTTTATGATGGAGGCTATTTGGAATGGCACACTTGTTGATGTTTCGAGGATAATGATGGAGACACTTATATTTGTAGAACAAAATCCCGGAATGATAGGATATGGGTGTCGACTAATGGCAAATTTATTGGGAAAGATTGGGAGAATGCCCTATTCCACTGAAGTCTTTACTAATGAAGATGAGATTCCAGAATTAACCACGGAAGTATTCTTCGAGTATGGATATTTAGTAAAGTGCATTGGAGAAGATAGGATCACTAATGATCGGAAATCAAAGGAGGAGAGAGTGGAAGAAGACAGAAAAAGAGAGGGAAATTGCAAGGGAAGAAAAATGAAAAGCAACCAACCTCCAGGGAAAGTTGAACGAACTTATTAAGGCACAAATCTCAATTCATAGGAAAATCGATGATATTCATATGTTGATGTTTGATGTTGAGCAAGATCTACGAGAATCTTATTATAAGATTGACCTTTGGACAGAAGCGATTTCCTCCAAATATTTATTCACTTTTCACTTAGGTTTAGGATTTTGTACAGTTTGTTATTTATTTATTTGTTTGTTTGTTTTTTTAATTGTATGTTTGTTAATGTATGTTAAGTATGAAAATAAATTTGAACAACAAGATGTTGATGTTCAATTACTATCTTTACCATAAATTATTCCAGGTTTGAAAATAGTAACTATTTATTATTTATATTTAACATGTTTGTTTTTCTAAGTTTTTCTAGGACTAAGTCTAAAAATTGAAGAAATAAAAGAATTGAAGAAGGTCGCGACCGCTACTATAGATCACTCCCATAACATTATGCAGTAAAACCTTCTATTCTTGTTGTGAAGAAAGTTACGATCGCGACAAGCTTTCACGATCGTGACACGGGAAGAATATGACCATTGCAGATCGCAATTAACATGTGATAGATGGCTGAAATTACCATTAACGGCTTGTTTGAAGGAAAAACAACTATATTGACTATTTAAACTAATGAGAAACCTATTACAACTCAATATAAAGGTCTAGATTGAACCCATAACCATCACAACCTCTATAAAATCCTTCTCAAGTTTTTATTCTTTCTTAAACATATTTATTCTTCTCTAATTCACACCCTTTTCAAAACTCTACTTCAAACAAAATCATGCCTCATGTTAAGGTAGAGATTATACCTATCAACAAGAATACGATTGTCCATTTCCCATTCATTCATGTGAGGAGGGGAAAAGATTCAAAGTTTTGAACAAATTGGACATCAACATTATGATTTTTCTTGATTTCGTTTTCTTAGAGACTTTAGGCCTCCATGAGAAAATGGGGATGTATATCTCTAGTTTGGGTTTAAGTAAGTTTGTGCGGATGCGATTTCCACAAAATCGTGATTGGATTTTGAAATATCTAGTGACATTCTATTTTGAAGACAAAAAGAAGAGGGAAATTCAATTTCGCAACCAAGGTAGACATTATACCGTCACAAGGGACATGATGAATACTTGGTTCTGGTTTGAAATTGAAGACTCATCAAACATGATGGATTATTTTCCAGCAAACTGAGTTTGGGAAGACTTGATGGGCAAGCGAGCTTTTGATCCCAAAAATTTCATAAAGAAATTGATTAAGGATGAATGTATTCTCCTACTTCACAAATACCTCACCACTTCAATATTTTGTAGAGTAGAGAACACCAAAGCCCAAAAGAGAGATTTATTCATTTTTTCTTACACATTAAATAAGTAAAAAGTGGAGTTCGTGGATATAATTTGTGACATGATGAAGAAGAATTCAACGAACATGAGGAACAAGATTGGGGTGGCCAAAATTATCACTACCATTATATTGGGTGCTCGAAATGAACTCCCCTATGTTCAACAACCGGGTGAGTCCTTTCGATCCATGGATGGGAGTTACTTAAAGAATATCGGACTTCTTCAAGAGAATGATGGTGTCTATTCTTTCTACTCCTACTCCACCCGCACCAAGAAACTACTCTCGACTCATGAAGATTCTTTCGTTGGTCCATCTAATCTAACTGCTAGATGTCATCCTGGTAAGATTCTGATGATTGAAGAAAAAGATGAAGATGAAGAAGACAAAGCTCCAGAAGATTAGAAGGTGAGTATTCAGCAAAAATTGCACAATTGCCAAGCAAAACTTGGGGTAATGAAAAAAGACATGAAGATTTTAAAAAAGAGTAATAAATCGATGCTTCGAAAATTACTATCTTTCTTTAGAAAACAAAATTGTCAATTTACTCCTAGTCCCCCGGATTCTCCTTCTCAATAAAAGCTGGTTTACTCTTTTCTTTACTTTTCTTTTACAAATTTTTAGACTAGTTAGTTGTTTTATTATGTTTTTCAGTTTTAGTAAAATCTCTCACAATCAGGACATTGTGTTCTTTAATGTGGGGGGAGGAGGGCATTGTAAAAATCCAAAAAAATCAAATAAATTAAAAAATTGAAGAATGAAAATTTTCTTGATTTTGTGTTATTTATACATTATCCATACCTATGCTATACTAACATATGTTCCAAGGTTATTATGAGTGTTAGGTATTACAAGTTTCATGTTAGCGAACATTTCGAACAAGTTGTTTCGAGTATGAGCGCACGTTTAGAGTGTGAGCGCTTTTGGCACAACATTTAGCATTTGGCAAGGATGAGTTGTGAGTAACATTCAAAAGTAACATTCCAAGTAAGTTTCGATATATATTTCAATGCAATATGAATTAGTATAAGTTGTATAGTTTTAGTTTAATGCTACCGATAAGTTTTAAGTGGAGTAATATCTAGTAGTGTTCTTACTATGAGTTTTATATGCAATTTTCGAATACATCCTATAAGTATTGAGTGTGTTTAAAGTGTTGGGAAACTATAGCCATAATACATTGAGGGTATTGAGAGAAAAAATCATAGTATGAGGGTATTGAGAGAAGAAATCAAAAGAAAGAGAGGATAACCAATGAGTTATGCAAATGGTGAGGAATGGTACATAGTAGAAACTATAACCATTCAATGAGTGAAAAAAGAAAAAGTATCATAGCATGAAAAATGGGTGTAAAGTACAAATCTGTACTTCAAAAACATATGCTTGAAAGAAAAAAAAAGAGAGAAAGTGGTATGGAGCATAAAATGCAACCACTAACAAAAGGGGAGAGTGGTATGGAGCATAAAATACAACCACTAAGAGTGTTTAGCATCTTAGGTTACCTAAAAATGCCTTGAGATCAATCTTTTTCAAAGTGTGCTCCCTTTGTCCTTTATAATTTATACTATACTTTAGAGAAGTAAATATTCGAGCAAGCATAACGCTTATATGAAGACGCAATTCGGTTGACCCTCTATTAAGAGCAAAGGTATGCAACTAAACTACATAAATTGCACATTACTAATTTGTGGGAAATTTCAAACTTTTACTTGAACTTTATGTAACGTGGGAAATTTGGTACTCACTACGAAAGTCTTTCACCAAATAAGGTACAAACTTGAATTACTATTTTATACACTTCTATTGTGTTTACTTTGAGGACAAGGCAAAAGTTAAGTGTGGTGGTGTGATAAGTGTATAATTACACTTATTTTCATGATATTTTTACTTATAGAACGATATGGTTTAATGTCATTTTATACTTCATATAAAAGATTTCACGTGGTATGTAATTGTTTTTTATGCAAGTGCTGAAACTAAGTGAATCTTTGGAGTAAAATGATCAAAGATAGAATTCTATGTAAAAAGAGTGAATAAGGTGCAAAAAGATGCATGGAACACAAGGAATTTTCTTAGGATCGAAGTTGTCAAAGATCGGCAAAGTTGCAAAAAAAATCATGAAGAAAAACACATGACACAATCGTGACACGGTCGCAACTTGCCATCCTTCACAAATAGAAAGTTACCAACTATTGTTCACAATCATTGCATACATATAGCACTTGCGACTTATGATGGGTTTTTGTCAACACTTCTCAACTTTCAATTGTCGGATAAGAACGATCAACCGCCATCAACTGTCAGGCGAAAAGACACCTCTTGGAAGCAATCCAATCATGAAAAGGTACCTCTCCATTGAAGATGAGGATGAAACCTTGCATACAATCACATTGAAGTGATGCAACCCTTCAGCAATGGACTTATCTCTTCGTTTGGATAGACGCAACCCTTCACATGCTATAAATAGAGTCCCAAAACCAACCATTTTGGTGGGGTGATGTGTGTGAGGTGGTTGATGCATATAAAGAATGCATGTATGCACAGATAGAAAGTGAAAATTGTATAGATTTCGCTAGTTTAAAGTGTTAGTGAGAAAAATGTATAAGTGATTTGATTCTTGTTTCAATCACTAGATTTCTCCACAAATTTGAACGATTGTTGTATGAGTGTAATTGCAAAGCTTTTATCAATAAAAATTTCTATTCTTCAACATTCATTTATTCGATATTCCCAAAGAATAGCATCCTAGCGAAGGTTCTGTAGGAGTCGAGACCGAATTCAAACTAGACACAAGAATTACAGGAATTGATGACTCGCATTAAAGAGTGGATACAGTTTGATCAACTTTAGCTTTCACTTGCATACCTTACAACTTTACTTTGTTTTCTACTTACTTTCTATTCCGAAGTTTATGATATGTCTATGTGTCATAACGAGTATTTCTTCTTGTGTCATTTATATTAATCAAGTTATATGCTTTCGAGTTAACTTTAAGAGTAGTTTCAAGGTTAACAAGATTGTGTATAATCACTGGATCTGTCATTATAACATTGTCTAGTGAGCCAAAATTTTTGGAATGGTAACTTGATAAATATGGCTATGTGAGATCAACCCGTACTAAGCATATTATTATTGTTAACCAGGTTTTTATAATTGTCATAATTCATTTACCCTAGATTTAGAAAAGTCTTTTCATGTGTTTCTCTATGGTTAATTATTGAATATATGGGCGTCTAGAACCGTGTTTGTTAAAGTTATCCAGTGTATGAAATATTCTTGATGATTTTGCATGTTTTTCTCTACTATACTTGTTCTTAGGGAATATCTATATAGTTTACAACTTCTCTAATCTGTTCACGCATCTGTGTATTCATCAGTCTATTATCCAAACCCTACAATATATCTTATCTCTTTTGTTTCGTAACTCTAGTTGGTCCTTAGAAACAAATTTCTTCCCTGTGGGATCAATATCTTTTAAAACTACATCGCAACTGTATACTTGCAGATATCATCATTTTTCTATTTAATAAGTGGTACTGACAACCCTTATTCATATTTAGAACTTTTATATTATTAGTAGAAAAGTGGCTAACAAGTTTTTGGCACCGTTACCGGGGATAAGCCTTTAGGAATGAGTATAGCCAAAATCTTACGAATAACAACCCATGTTTGTTTGGAGGCCCACTCGCAACGGGAAAAATCCCTTGCTCGCTTCGTGCAACCTTTTTCCCTATTTTCTCATAATCCCTTTTAATTACTAATTTGGTTTAACCAATTAATAAATCTTCTCACTAATTTCACAACTTGTATTTTTGGTACAGACCTAGTCTATAGGTTCTTTACATAGTCTGATAAAGACCCAAAGTATGTGACCTCATAGGATCCCAGAGTATAGAGCTGCTAGAGATAAACAAAAACTTGTCTTCCCATTCGCGAACCTTTAGGCTTAGTGTTCCAGATCGATATGGAACTCGATAGGTCTAGATGATCGAATGGGCTTTCTAGTAAAGGTGTATGATCCCTCGATACTTGGAATGTCACGTGCCTGTGACTTGATTCAGTTCTATAGTAGTAACCAATACAATATACTCCTTCCATCAGGTTAAGTATGATCCAGTTTATTGAGCTAAGATTAAGTGTTAGCTCATGTAATATCCATAGCTATCCTAGAATTAGACTTGTTCACAAAGAACAGCACTCGGCCATTATGTATCTTGATTGACTAGATACCCGTTCTATCAATCTTATACTCTGATCAGAGGTTTATGAGTGTGTCACTTCAATAAGGGGCCCTAAGGTACATCTCCAATTATATCACTATATCAGGAGCGATGGATCCCATCTTAACTGTTACCAGTATATGATCATCGCTATACCCGTAATCACCCATGTCATCTTGATTGCTAGGGTATAAATAAGTATGTCTTAAATTATAGCAACTCCTATATAAGGTAACCAGTATCTCACGTCTAAGGATTGTTTGCCACCTTTCTACTCATGAGGTTTTGGCTATACTCATTTTGAAAGGCTTATCCCCAGTAACGGTGCCAAAAACTTGTTTTGCGTTAAAGTATAGGTGTTGTCAATACAACTTAACAAAAAGAAAAATGATGATAACTACAAGTATACAGTTACGATGTAGTTTTAAAAGATATCGATCCCACAGGGAAGGAACCGGCTATAAAGATCAACAAGAGAAACGGAACAAAAGGAATAAAAGAAAATAATGTAATTTAGTTTGGAGGATTGGAATGATGGATGAATAGATAAATGTATGAATGATTAGAGAAGATAAAAGTATATAGATTATCCCTACGAACAAGTATAGTAAAGAAAACATGCAAAATTGACAAAGATATCATGTACACTAGACTAATTTAATAAATTTGGTCATAGATATTAAGATATTCAATTATTCACCGCAGAGTAACACATGAAATGACTTCTCTAAATCTAGTGCAAATGAATAAAGATGATTATATAAACCTGGATAACAATATTACTATGCTTAGTACGGTCGCTCTCACATAGCCACATTTAGCAAGTTACCATTACAAAAATGTTGTCTCACTACTAAACAGCATTATAATCATAGATCCAGTGATTATACATAATCTCGTTAACCCCGAACCTACTCTTAAAGTTCACACAAAAGCATATAACTTGATTAATGTAAAAGACTAAACACAAAATACACATTATGACACATAGACATACCATAAACTTCAAAATAGAAAGTATGAGTAGAAAATAAAGTAAAGTTGTATGGTTTTCAAGTGAAAGCTAAAGTTGATCAAATCATATCCACTCTTTAATGGGAGTCATCAATACCCGCAATGCCTGCATCTACATTGAATCCGGTCTCGACTCGTACAGAACCTCCACTAGGATGCTATTCTTTGTGAATATCGAATAAAAGAATGTTGAAGAATGAAAACTTTTATTGATAAGTGCTTTGCAATTACACTCACACAACAATTGCTCGAATATGTAGAAAAATCTAGTGATAGAAATAAGGTTTGAATCACTTATTGAGTTCGAAGGGTTGCGTCTATCCAAATGAAGAGTCATATCCATTGGTGAAAGATTGCACTACTTCATTGTGATTAGTTAAGTTGATTTGATCTTATCCACAATGGAAAGGCACCTTTTTATGATTGGTTGACTTCCAATAGGTGTCCATTCGTTTGACAGTTAATGGCGGTTAATCAATTTTATCTGGCGGTTAAAAGAAGATAAGAGTTGATCAGAAACCATCCAAGTCATGATCGTAAGGTACATGTCGTGACCGTGAACTTTTTGTTGGCAACTTTCTATTTTGAATAATACTAAGTCGCGACTACGAATGGGTGTCACGACCATGAAATGTATTTCTCTTCAGAATTCTTCATGTAACTTCATCGATCTTTGACAGCTTCGATCCTAAGGAAAATCTTTAAGTTCCACGCATCTTTTTACACCTTTTTCACTCTTTTTAAATAGAATTCCACTTTAGATCATTTTATTCCCAAGATTTACCTAGTATCTACATTTGCATAAAAATTAACTACATACCACGTGAAATCTTTTGTATGAAGCATAAAAATGACTAAAACTATAGCGTTTAGTGTATAAAATCAATATGATAATAAGTGTAATTATACACTTATCATACCCCCACACTTAACTTTTACCTTATCCTCAAGGTAAAATTAATAGAAGTGTATAAATTGGTAATCAAGTTCGTACCTCATTTGGCGAAAGACTATTGCAATGAGTACCAAATTCCCACATTGCATAAGATTCAAGTAGAAGTCTGAAATTTCCCACTAATTAGTAATGTGCAATTTATATAGCTTAGTTGCATACCTTTGCTCTTAATGGAGTGTCAACAAAATCGCATCTTCATATAAGCGTTATATGCATACTCGAATATTACATTCTTTTAAGCACAGTATAAAGTATAAAGGACATAGAAAGCACACTTTGATTAATTTTCTCTCAAGGTATTTTTAGGTAACCTAGGATGCTAAAACAACCTCAGTGGTTGCATTTTATGCTCCATACCACTCTCCCCTTTTTTCATCGATTGCATTTTATGCTCCATACCACTCTCTCATTTTTTTCTTTTAAGCATATGTTTTTGAAGTACTTTGTACTTTACACCCATTTTTCGTGCTATGCTTTTTTTTTCACTCAATGAATAGTTATAGTTTCTGCTCCTTACCATTCCTCACCTTTTGCATAACTCATTGGTTATCCTCTCTTTCTTTTAATTTTTCACTCTTAATACCCTCATCCTTTATTGATCAATTTCAAAGTATTATGGCTATAGTTTCCCAACACTTTAAACACACTCAATACT
>CATIWQ010575179.1:0-42810 GCA_949673415.1 Euphorbia schlechtendalii
TTCAACTCCATTAAATCTTGTCTGGAACTTTTTCACAAAAGTCCAATAAGGAGTGCACCTTTGTCAACCCCATTCCTTAGTGTCTCCACGCGTGTCAGATTATATCAGCAACACCAACCAATCAAGATTGCTTGTTGCATCGCACCCGTCCTTCTCTCTAAGTTTGAATTGCTTGAAGATAAAAGAGCTTACGTACACAGAAGCTTAACTCTTCACAACGTTTGGATTTCTACCTTTGAAGCATCCCAAAGACTATCTCCAACGGGAAGATTTGAAATATGTGAAGGGAAGAAATATTAAAGAATTGCAAAAGAAGAGAAGTCTGGAATGGCTACTTCACAGAATTTCAAACTATAAATAGAAGACTGAAGTAGTCGTTGAAAGACGGTGAATCACCTTGAATTTCCTTAAGAGCTAAAGTCACTGCAAATTATTCTAGCTTTCACAGAAATTCTAAATCAAGCAATCTGCAAACAACCATTTTGATATCTGTTTGTAATAGAGAGAAGTAGCCTTGAGAAATTACATTGTAAGGATTCAACATTTTATAAGTTGAATTTAGTTCGCTATACTCTGTTGAGATTTGAGTGTCTGTTTAGGAAGGTTACCTACACGGAGGAAGTGGTAGTTAGAAAGGAGGGACTTTCTGTAATTGTTTCTGTCCAAGTGTCTGTTTGGGAAGGGTACCCAAACGGAGGAAGTGGTAGTTTGAAAGGAGGGACTTTCTGTAATTGTGTCTACCCACTATAAAGGCTGCTCCGCCTATTGAAGGAACGAATCACTAGTGGATTAAAGCTCGGAGAGGAATCCGGGGACTGGATTAGGCAGAGGCTGAACCAAGATAAAATCTCAAGTGTAAACATTCTAACTCTAAGCGATTAGCTTAATCAGCTTATTGCTCATTCATTTCTCATACTATTTCATTTGCTTGATATCCAGCACGTACTGAGTAATAGTACTCAGTACAGAGTTGAAGATAAAACTATGCCAGCTGAGCTGAACAGTTTATAAGTTTTTATATTGCACTCAGCAAGCATACTCACCACGCATATAAAAACCATACGGAGTTATCATTAAAACAAAAATAATCTAAAACAACCTAGTATACGCATTCACCCCCCCCCTCTGCTGTTGTTATTAGTCGGTTTACAGACCAACATTATGCAATATGAATATGCCTCATTAAAACCTTGCTAAGGAAAACCCAATGGGATAAATACTTAGTGAAGGAAAAAGAGTACATTATTCATATGCAATTTTACTTCCCCTCAAAATACAATGTTAAGTAAATATCCTTGAACTTGCGCATCTAAATAATGCGCAATGTCTTCGTGAAAATAATTGTATATTATCACTTGTTTTAACTTCATAGATGTCAACTTGACCAGTCTTCATGAGATCATGAGCGTAAAAGATTTTGGACGATAAATGATTGGTTCTATCTCCTTTAGTATAGTCACCGTTGAGCTATGTGATGCATAATGCATTATCTTCGTAAATGATCACCATATCTTCTTTGACTACTGATTTACCACATGACCTAATCTGCTTTAAACAATACATTGATCTTTGCAACTCTATCACATAATATGAATTAATAATAATATAAATAAATGAAAAGTTAAGAATATGAAATATAGAGATAAAGAAAATAATATGTATCTCATTGATTTTACCTTTTCTGTTATTCGAACTACATGTTCGAAAAATTTTTTTTTCCAATAATTTTAATTCTACTTGAATTAACTAATTGAATTTAATTCATATTCTCAATTTCATGTTACATACAAAATATGTTGTATAACAATCTAATATCAAATTCATTTTTTATTAGTACTAATATTATATATTTGACTTTAAATATTTTCAATAACTTCAGGTGTTTACACTTCAAGTGCTGCTACTTCTACAAGAAGTATATTTATATTAGTACATTTATCCTCAAAAACAATATCTTTATTGTCGAGACAAATTTCAAGGATTTTATCATGTAAACCAATTGGTTATCCACGCTTCAGGCGTATTATATTTATATAGCGCTATTGTTAATTTATCCTTCAAGAATTTCAATATTAATAGACAATGAAACATGATAATAAATTGGCTTTTCCAAAATTATCTTTCTACTCTCTCCCCCTAATTTTGGGAAAATACTTCCATCGACAATCTACAAATATTGCAGTAAACATATTGTATTTTAAATGCTAAAAAGTACTTTGTTGATAGAGATACTATTTTAACATATTATAAACAGTTTGAACAATATTGTCTGCTTTGGAAATTGCTAGCACGTTTATACTAATTTAAAATTGTAAACATATTTCCTCCAAAATTTTTATAAAAGATCTTCAGAACATTCAATAGTCGACTATTACAGTTTTGATCTTTCATATAATATTGTTTGTAACTCAAAATTAATTCAATAATTTAATACAAAAAAAAAACTCATGTAGATCTTACCAAATGTCGTGTTAAATTCGATTGGGAGAACTACAAGCCAATATTGTCTAACGAAACACCATCCTTACATGCATAAATCTATCAACAAAATTATTAATAAGAAATATGTAGAAATAATAACAATAAAAATAAAATGAAATTGGAGAAAGAAGAAAAATTCCCTCATTAATCAAAATTTCATGTATCTTTGTAATATACATCATCATCACATTTTTGTTCATCAAAACATCTTAACGATATTCTTGTTCGCAAACTGAAAGAGCGAACTCGTGTTGATAACGTGTTATGAATAAAATGAATCTACAAGAATATACATTACATGAACAAATAGAAAAGTAGAGAACAACAAAGATGGAAAGAAAAAAACATAGAATTCTCATTATTCTTCTTCCTAATAATAATATACACAAGCCTATATTTATAGGCAAATACATAGAAATGTAAAAACTTGTAAGTTACATACTAATTGAGAGTTATTATAGCTATCAATGAACATCAATACATATATATTACATATATATTTACAGCATAAACAACATTGTTTCTATTTTGAGACTTAAAATAATGAGAGCACTTTGATTTGTAATATAGTTTTACCAACTGAGTTATGCTTTGTGGGTTAAACAAATTGAATTAAAGTTATTATAAATATCGGCATCTTGAAAAATTTCATCTAGGTGAAAAAAATCGGACAAGCCAATGCCCAGGCGAAAAATAATCGGATTAGGCAATGCCTAGGTGGCAATGAATCGGGCCAAGGGCCTGATACCATCTTAGGAACGAAAAATCAAGTGACAACCATCAAAATGCGGTTTGGAAAACACTAGGGGATTTTTAAAATAATGAATAATATGATGTCCTCCCAGCTAATCAACCTCCTTTTTTTTGTCCATAATTTACATTACATTTTAACAAGTATTAAACAACTCAGAGAAAGAAATACAAGAGAAAAAATAAACTAACCGAAAAACAACACTCGTCAAAATGTTGATGGAAACATTAATACATAAGATATTCTTACAAACTAAACAAACTTGCCCAGAGAAATCAACCGTGATTATATCTAAATTTTTCGTAACATATCGAACATTACTTTTCTTATTTCACTTTACCTTTTTTTTAAATATGTCTAACAATGTAATTTAGATTATCATTGTGCTAAATTTTTTAAATTTTGGACATTTTATACTTGTATTTTTGCCTTTTTAATAAATCGTACCAAATTTTCAAACAATAAATGATTTTACCACTATTTTAAAAGGCGGTTAAGGAGGTTGCCTAGGCGGCGTTTTTCGGAAACCGTCCCGATTTTATATAATCGGACGATTAAGGCGAAAAAAGTCACCAAATACCAGAAAAATGTTACCAAAACTTAGAAAAGTATCGTCAAATTTATTATTTTAATTCATTAATAAATATTAAATATTTTAAAATACTAATCTGTATATGTTCGGATTAATACTCGATAAGCTTTCGAAGGTTCTAACCGCCCGGCTAGCGCTTACCTGTAGATCCGGGTTTTATGGTATAGATAATAAGCGATTTTACCAGTAGAACAGGTTGTACGGAACAATGTTATTAACAATGATGTGTTTTATTTTATCAAACCGAACTAGGCGGATGAGATACTATTGCTAAATGTTATTTGTTTGTCGCGTTACATCTACCAGGAGATCACGGTCGACGATTGCCCTTTCACCCTGTTCTATTCACGGTTGCCTTTCACCAGTCAGGTTAGTTTATTAATTCCAATCTAATTCCAGCGTTTTGTTTAATCATACAGGCAATTTATGAAATTATATCAAATTGGGAGTTTTTGGTTATTCTACATTCCGAATTGAGGAACTATAGGTCCAAATTGAATATTTTGTACTCTGCGAATGTAATGGATAGTTGGAGATCAATGAATCTCTAAGTTTACATGACATTCTTTCCCATTTCTTTCAAGTGAATCATGCATCACATTAGGTTCAATGCTCTCTACAGGAATTTGGTAGCAATTTCATACAGCGTATAAATTTCGGTAGAGGTTGACTTGAGTACAGAATTGTTTATTTTATATGTTAGATTTCATTTGGTGAGTTACATGTCACTCCCAGAGCTGAAATGGTGCAGAGTAGTTAATTGAAATTGTTTTTAAGTGAGAAATCATTTCTTCATGGGTTCTTTTTTTTCTGTCAAATAAATATCTAAGCAATTTGCAAACACAGATTTGAAAAACTAGTTTTTTCCATTTCAGTAGTAATTGTGCTTCTTTCATGCCTTCTCGTTTTTTTTAATGTTTTTGTTTTAAACTTGCTCACAGTGCACGCCATTGATCTGAGAAAATAAGGGTGAATCTGGATTCTCACTTCTCAACATCGTTTACAGCAGTATACAACCACTAAAATTAGTTGCAGTTGTATTGCAAGGCCTCTCACACGTATGCACCCTTTTTAATTTAGTTATTTTATTATGATATTAAATTTTTAAGGTTAAATTTTAAATATTATCATGAATTTTCTTAAGCTCATGGTCAAAATAAATTCTTGGCATGGTTTAAGCAAATCACTTTGTAGTTGATACAATCCATCGTGTGCTAACAACTCTGATTGATATGATAAGACAATGATTTATTGAATATTCTTGGAGTTTTATTCTGTTAGTATAGTTAATTATTGGTAAACTATGCATAAGACTTTGTATGATCATTTGTTTCGATGACATTCTTTATACTGTTGGTTAGTTTGTTTTCATCTTTTAGGTGAAAAACCTAAGTTTTCATCAATTATTAAGAGTGAATTGTATTAAATTATGTATTAAGTGGCGTATTCTTTTCTTTTCTTATGCTATTATTGTTACTTAAATTTGTATGAACAACAGGCATAGCTTAAAATCAAAAGAATAACACTGTTTATGTTTGAGAACCAGCTTGAGTAATGAATGCATGCAGACATGGTTGTGGTTAGTACTTCAAAAGAATTTTTCTGGTTACAAATTCAAACTGATGTTTTTGATTTTAGTTATGTGGTCTCTTTGGCATTGTCTAGGTCCTTAACATGCTGCTATTAGAAAATAATTTCTCTCTTTAATTTGCTAATTTTTCTTCTTAAGTAACTTAGATGTTATTGTTGCTATGGAGGGCTATAAGAAAACTAGCAATGTATATATTCATACTATTGATTTCATGCGATAACTTTATGTTATTGTTTTTAGAACATTCGAATTAAAATGTTTGTATGTCAGATTGATATGATATATGTTCTGTTCCTGTCCTGCAATAAAATACGTGGATCTCGTCTTGTGTATTTAATAATTCATAGATTGTTTTTATTCAGTTGCCTCTAGATTTTGTTGGTTGAGTTTTGTCAGCTGAGGTCTAATTGCTGATATAATTGAGTTTCTTGCAGACTTCTTTAGCATTTATGAGCCCTGTTTTCCAGTCATCGTAGCATTCTATGTAAGTCGTGTATATTATGAACTCTTTAGAAGTGATGAAAATAGTAAACATTAACTGTTGAACATTTGTGATGTTCTAATTTATTATAACGGCTTAGTCAATAATAATACAGAGTCTCTTTTTTTGGATAGTTAGGCTGCCACCTCATGGTTGCATCCACTTGCTCATCTACATTTAGGGAGTATTTGATAGAGAAGATGGATGAGTGGAGGGATGAAAAAACATATTTCAAAAAAGGTATTTGGACTAAATTTAGTCTGTTTGCACTCCTCGAAATTTGTGTTTCTATCCCTACACCCATCTATCCTCTCTATCAAGCAGATCTTTAACATTAAAACTGTCATTTTTATCTGGGATTGAAGAAAATTTTTAACCTGCAGCATCTAAGAATATAATTAGACATTCTTGTATTTCAGTTTTGTATATAATTTGATTATATCAAGTTTGAAAAAGTAGCATGAGAAATATATATTAGAAAATTTGTGTAGAATATGATGAAATCTGACATAATATTTTGATTGTTTCAACCTGGATTATTAAATTATAGTGATATATTAGGATATAAAATATTAATATTGACAATTACAAAGGGTTTTGGTGATTATATCCATTGATAACTTGCTTGAGGATTAAAAGCGATACTATTAGAACATCAGCGGAATTAATTGTAATGCAGATCTTGTGGCACATTTTATTGATCCTCCTCTACTAGATAAGAGTACCACCATTGTGACATCAAAACCTTCTTGGTTTCTTTCACAACCCATAATCGCTAAGGTTTGCTCTTGCTTCTCGTGATTTTTTTCTCCTATCTTGATGGTTTCTGCTATACCATGATTGCACGTCCATAATCGCTAACGCACTGCTAATTTTATGTGTCTATTTACAGCTGAAAAGAATGTGTTTGTATTGCAGGAACTCACTGACGCGAGAACGATATGGAGAGGAAAAGGAGCTCAAAATTGAATATTGCAATCATTCACCCAGATCTGGGCATTGGTAATTTTTATCTTGACCCGTCCATTCTTGTTTATGAAGGTTGATTATTCATATGAATATCAATAGCACTTTTTAACTTTAAAAGTGAAATTATCACTCTGATTAAAGTAGTGTGATTACTTGAGATAATATGTTTTGATTTCTCTTTTCAAAGACCTACATTCATTCAAACTCTTGTTGCTGGATGAGATCCTGATCTAGAAAGAAAAATACGCATCTGGTCGAGGACATGATATTGAACTGGAGTTGGTAATTTCTAATTGACAAAAGCTGGAGGGTAATTATAGTAATTTTGCAGATACGTATTGGTGGGTGAGAGAAACTGAAAGGCATTGAGAATTGTATTGATATTTGTTTCGTAGTGGCTTATAGAGTTAGTTCTACTCAGTGAGTAGAGAGGGAACCTCAAGTTCTTTGAGAATTTAGTGTCAGTTCGGTCTATCCTTTTTTCCTTTCATTTTTGAAATTTTCGCATTTCAAACTTGAATTCTTTTAGTTATATCACTTAGCAGAGAAAGATCTATCAGTTAGAACTTTATTTCTAATTTTTCAGATACTTTGTTGCTTTTCTTAGAATTTGGACATTTGAAATAATAAATCCTAATTTATCTTGAAACAAACAAAATTCATGTGTATATTATAGAAAAGGAAAAATAAATGCTTGAATGAATATGGTTGTAGACTTTGGCTGCAAAGTTGTCTTATATTTTTTCACTGGGAAGTTTGAATGTACTTTTTAGGCTAGTTATAGGCCATATGGGACAAATTCTCTATTCTGAACAAGAAGACAGACAATATAGCCACTCTTTTTCCCCTGTTATTTTAATATATTATTTACACTAAGTTATCATGAGTAATGGGTTTTTCCTCCCCTTTTTAGAAGGAAAGGGAAATAGCCATTCATGTTTTAAATGTGCCTCTCCTATTGCGCTTATCAGTTTCAGTTATATTCTTTTTAGTGTATATTATAATGCTTTATAGGTGGAGCTGAAAGACTAATTGTTGATGCGGCTGTTGAACTTGCCTCTCATGGCCATAGTGTTCACATGTTTACATCTCACCATGATAAAAATCGATGCTTTGAAGAAACTATTTCTGGTAAGTCACTTGTACTTTAATCACTATGTCAAAAATATTAGCCATCGTTGTGGTTTAAGTTTTTTTTTATTCTTGGAATAGAAGAACATGCTCTATCTTACTCATCATGGTCTTCAAGATGGTTAGATCCAGTTTTAGAAAGTAGACTATACTTAATTAAAATCAAATAACAGTGTAACTTATTATCCATGAGATATCAGTTATATGGTTTGCTTATTTTCCAAATTTACTTAAATTTCCTTTTCAGGTATCTTCCCTGTTAGTGTGTATGGTTCCTTTCTACCCCGGCATATATTTTATCATCTACATGCACTATGTGCATATTTGCGGTGTATTTATGTTGCTCTATGCATGCTCTTCCTATATCCGTCGTTTGATGTCATATTGGCAGATCAAGTATCCATTGTCATCCCACTCTTGAAACTTAAAAAATCTACAAAGGTGGAATATATATTTTTCTAGTCATCCCGTGGCCTTTAAGTTCCTTTCAACATTGAATTACATTAATGAATATTTAACCAGGTGGTGTTTTATTGCCATTTCCCTGACCTATTACTTGCTCAACATACTACTACTCTTCGGAGGTTATATAGGAAACCCATTGACTTTGCAGAAGAAATTACAACCGGTATGAATTCTTATTCTCAGGTTGTAATGTGGTTTTAATATTCGTATCGTCGTTATAAAATTGCTTGTGGAGCATGTAGGAATGGCAGATTTGATCCTTGTTAATAGTAAATTTACTGCATCTACCTTTGCCAAGACATTCAACCATCTCCATTCACGAGGAATTCGACCAGCTGTTCTTTACCCTGCTGTAAATGTCGACCAATTTGAGGAACCACATTCTTACAAGTAATTAACAATTTTCTTAAATTTTTGAATCCTGTGGTTTTGGAATTTATGTTTATTACTCTTTGTTTGTGCTTGTGTGGTGTAGATTGAATTTTCTATCAATAAACCGTTTTGAAAAGAAAAAGAACATCGAGTTAGCAGTTTCAGCCTTTGCTATGCTTCGCAGCCTTGACGAGAATGCCCTTGGAAGTTCCAATCTAGCTGATGTCACTTTGACAATAGCAGGTGAATTCCTTAATAATTCTTTTATTAGGCTCAGTTTTCAACTTATTTTCAGGTTTACAAACTTAAATAAACTAAAATGTACTTATTTCAGTGTAAATTTAGGCAGTGTTTTAAAAAGCGCTAGACGCTAGTCAGGCAGCCGGAGTCTCTAGAGGCCTAGGCGCTAATTGGCGGGGTTTAGGTGCATCAGGCGACGACCCTCAAAATAGCGCTTAGGCTGGTATTTTTAAAACAGTGAATTTAGGTATGCAGTACTTATAAGTACTGAACTGAGCTGAATTAGCTGGTGAATAAGTTGAAAAGAACAGAGCCTCAACGGGGATCATTTTTTACTTCATTTCAGGCGGATATGACAAACGGCTTAGAGAGAATGTAGAATACTTGGAGGAACTGAAAAACTTAGCAGCTAGAGAAGGGGTGATTGATTGTGTTAAATTTATCACATCTTGCTCCACAGCCGAAAGAAATTCTCTTCTCTCCGAATGTCTATGCGTCATTTATACACCAAAGGTGAAATGTCATTATCATCTCATGGTAACGATGATCAAAATTAAGGATATGTTGTTGACAAGTTATTCGATAAATGTAGGACGAACATTTTGGCATCGTTCCGCTAGAGGCAATGGCTGCCTATAAACCTGTGATTGCATGCAACAGTGGGGGACCTGTGGAAACTGTAAAAGATGCAATTACGGGTTTTCTGTGCGAATCTACTCCTAAAGATTTTTCCCTGGCAATGGCGAAACTTGTTCAAGATGCCCAGATGGCGAAAACAATGGGTAAAGAGGCGCATCGACATGTGATGGAGTTGTTTTCTACCAAGATTTTTGGTGAGCATTTGAATGACTACTTGGTGAATACAGGTGGCAGTAAAGAGGACTAAGAATTATAATGGACAACATATTTATTACCATGTTGGTTAGGATTGAGTATCGTAGTTTGTGGAATAGGCTGCTTCTTGCTGGTATTTTTGACTGCAACTTTGAAATTTCTTAACTAGTCCTGCTGTAGGCTTGTAAAAGAGTCAACAAGTTGATTCTCGCTTTAAAACGTGAAATGAATTGCTTCTATTGGATTTACATGATTGATTTATCAAAATCTAAAATTCTTGAACTTTGTGAATGACGAGGTATATTGTAATACATAGATGCTAGAATTTGTGTAGTAGTAAAAAGTAAAAACATCGCTACTCAAATTTAGTGAGAGAAGACTTGAACCCAAAAATATTCACCAAATGTGATAGTTGGCTCAACAAATGGTGGCTGAAGCTCTTGATTCTTACATCACGAACAACTTATAAAAGTAAATGACTTAACTTCTATTGTAAGATTTGTCCTTTTATACACTGATAGTAATAGAATTCAACGGTGTTTAACCAACAATTCAATAATAAATCAGAATCATTTGAGTACTGTGAAATCTGGAAATAACTGAACTCATGTGGAAAGAGGCTCGTTGCTGAAACAAAACTCGGCCTCAAAAATAAATAAAAAAACGAACAAGTATGAATCGAAAAGAAAGCATCGCGGTTGAAAAATACGGGTACGGGTCTTCGCATAGTTCATTTTCATTCCAAATGTCACTGACTCAATATTTGAAAAGGTATACGAGAGGCAAGAATACACCACAAAGGCTGACACATTACCAAAAAAACATCTAGAAAAGAAACAAGTGCACAACAGATCAAGTCATCACAAAATTGTCCACAAGGAAGAATAGTTTGCACTTAAACAACTTGGTAATTCTCCGTGACCAATTGCGTTCTCTGAGCATATTTCGGAGGAGGTCCTCCTTTCAGAGGCAGAACATTGACAACCTGGAAACACAGTTCAAAATTTAAGCATTTCCATGACATAATACGTGGCATGAGTCGGCTTTTAGCACCCAACTAAGTCATTTTCTTTTTCAAATATGTATATATTACAAAAAATATCTAAATAAGTTATAACCTTCACGTCTAATATTATTTATCAAGTGCCAGAAGGTCAACTATTCCATTTGAGAATATAATACAAGTATGAAAGGATACCTTAAGGTCACTGTATGTGCTCGTAGCTGAAAACCGAACAGAAATAGGGAAGAATGCTGACGTATCCGCTGGAGGCACTACAAACTCCAACGATCCACTGCCAATAAAGATATAAATATTAAGATATAATGTTGATACGATATAGCAGCAGAATACATGAGGTGTGAACTACGTATAATCAGAATGAAAGTGTAAACCAGCATTCTTTGTACCTGCGGTTAGAATTATCAATCAAAATAATTGACCACTCCAAGATGGAATTTCTCGAGTCATACCTGTAGATTTGAAGAAACTAACAGTGTCAAATTCTTGCTTCACCCAACACAATATATCATAAACATAAAACCACCATAATATTCGTCAAAATCATGAAATAGCCGAGAAAACTCGGTAGCAACTCCTGATAGCATATTTGTATGTGATTGTATCACAATCGATTAACCAGGCAACTGGTTTGCTTTCCTTGCACACAATGCATAACTTTCACAGTTTTTTTATTTATGTTTAGAAAAGCAAACAATTTCAAGAAAACATTACCTGATTCCACTACTTGCTAGAGTCAGCGTGACAAAGAAACACGAGGAATCAAATGTCAAAAATGAAAAAAAAAGAGAAATAATCTGTCACCTCCAATCTCCATCAATCTGCTTAACAACGGGTGCTTCACGAAGAGCTGGAAGAGGAACTGAGATCACAACATTGCACAGATCAAACATTGAAGAAGCTTCATACTCAATGTTAACATAAGTGTCGCGCCCAGAAACAGAAGGCCAGCAGTTGACTGCACAACACACAATAAAAACATTAAAAATAATATTAAAGGTAAAATCAGCTGCACAAGAACAGATACCCACTTGATAATGGTACCATTGACTCGTCTGTACTTTGCATTCTCCACTTCAAAAGGCCAACACCTGCTTGATCACCAGTTTGACCAGTGGGGAATGGCCTATTGGGATCCTTCAAACCAAGAATATTTTCCTTAGCAAATAATTCTTTGTTCATGTTTGGGTGTGCCTTGAAAAGAATGCCAGGATTTCCTCCAGTTTCAATCTGGAAACAACACAATACTTTAGTAGAATGGCAATAACAAGCAGAGTAGCTATAAGTGAGGGTACAACAAATACACTCCATTCAATGTTAGATTCTAGCACTATAGTTTAGCATTTATAAACTGTAAAGTCACATTAAAATTTTGCATAGCAATGCTAAAACTTTGTCAATTACAAAGTTTAATATTGCACTTCAACATCTCTTTTCCATACTGCTTGCAAACAACCAAACATTGAATAATCAACAAGAGTACTGAAGGGTTAACTCTTTACACAATTTATTTTATTTTGCTTTATTATGATATAGCTCGGAATAATATTTCTGGTACAGGTGATGAAAAATAATAGGAACGGAAACCATCTTGAGACCCAAAATAAGTTTTAAAAAAACTAACTCAATAGAATCACTTCAAAATCCCTCCACCATCTAATGATATCAAACAAAATTAGCAAAAGAGGAAAGATACAGATTAGATTTGGCTGAGGTGCACAGAAAACAGCAAGTTATTTAAAAAAATATCTGGAAAAAATGTTGAAATCCAGTCACAATTTTTCAAAGATGAAGGTTAGGGAGAAGATACTTTATTTAATTTTACCATCCAAATTAACTTCACACAAAATTTTCACTACATGGATACATCTATTGACAAAATATAAATAGTTCTGTAAATTGCCTAATACTATCTTTTCTGTTACTTAGGTTCGTCAAATGCGAAAAATAATCCTTATGTAATTTAATACCCATACTATTATCCTATAAATGTCATGCATATGAATATAAGCATACTAGGTGCAAATACATACAATTTGAATGTATGGAAGACTGCACAAATATGGAGGGAAGAGATAAACCTGAACTTGGATCAGCGCATCTTCTTGGTTAAGAATCTGAAGTGATAGTTGCCCTTGAACATCAAAGTTACTCATCCCACCATCACGTTTTAAAGCCACATTCAGTTTCTCCTCCACAGTCAATGTGACGGGATGAGTTGGTGATGGGGCTGCTGATTTGGATAGCCCTGTTTTTGGCTGCACATCCTCAACGATATCTTCACCTTCTGCTTTCAATGATTCCAAAAACTGGTTTGCCCTTTGGGTTTTACCAAGCTTCATGCCTGCACCTTTAGGTGGAGCGGTGGCAGCTGAAGGCTGACGACCTGGCAAGAGGTATAGTAAATCCTTCAATGCATATGCATAAAACCACGTGAAAAAAAATGTAACACTCATAAAATTAAATAAATTATTAAGAGAGTACATCCAACAGAATAATTAAGCCGAGAAAGCCAGAAGTTAAAGGACACCACACCACTAACCTCAAAGGAGGCTTAGAAAATAGGCCCAATAGTACACATATAACACAATATGCACAAGTAAAATCATATACAGGGAAATCCAAATGGGCCCATGTCCGAAAAACAAATAAGTAGGGTTAAGGACAATTATTTTACAATTTTAGTACACAAGCCTAACCCAAATAATCAAAATTACAAGCTGAAAATTCCCCCAATTATTTTTTTCCCTGTCTTCCACCACACACTAGTAACCACTGTATTATATTCAAACATTATTGGTAACAGGTTCACTAGTTAAAATCAGAGGTTTATTTATCTACTGAAAATCAACAATCACACAAAATTTCAAAATTAAATGTATTTGTAAAAATATATTATCACCAAGAATATCAAACCTTTAGATTTGCTAGAAAAGGAGTCAATATCAGTGGTCAATCCAAACCCAGAACCACTTCCGAAACCACCATCATTGCTAGAAATGCTCATATCACTAAATTTGCTTTCAATTCTACCAGAGCCCATTGACTGTGAGGAAATAAATCCTCCTTTGTCACCTCTATTCTTATCAATCTGAAAAATGAAAAAGCCATTAAAGGGTTACATGGTACAAGGTGAATCCTTTCTTAAGGATTTTATTCTTTCAACTGATACCTTGCTTTTGTCAATCTCATTGGCTTTGCGCTTCATGATATCCTTGGTCTCATTGATCTTGCTCTGAAGTACCAGTTTGTGCAGTTTCTCTTCATGGCTCTCCATCTCACAGTACTGCTTAACTTGTGCAACGGTAACATTTTCCTTGTGTCCAAGTGAGATTACTTCATCAAATGCAAAAATCAACTCAAAAGCTGTCTTGCAAATACCCTCTTCATCAAGAGATATACAGTATTCAGGAACCTAAAACCGCTTAAGGAATCAAAAGAATAATATCACTGAACCAACAATAAAATCATACAATGTAACGCATGCTTCAAATTTTTAAAAGTTCAACCACAGCAGTAAGTTGCAATGAAAATTAAAAAAAACAAAAGATATATAAATGGAAGCAACTGAAATATTTTTAATAAATCAAAGACTCATTAAGTATCCAAATCAGCACATTTTTCACAACATGAATGCAAAGAATAGACCAAAAAAGAAAGGATACAAGCTTCGAGAGCAGCCTCAGAGTCCCCAAATCTTCGACAATGTTACTTTGTTTGTTTGTCACGAGCAGCAAGTATAAAGCCTCTATTGGTTGGTAAACATAGCGCACATTCTCAGTTTCAACAAATGTATGCTGCTTTCCACTGCCTATCAGCTTAGGAAAGGCTGCAAGGAGACCTTCAATCCTCATGCGAGACATGTCAACAAACTGCCTCGAAACAAGCACTGAATTGAAAATTTCTAATTAGATTGGCTATCCTTTTTTTTTTTTTGGTAATTAGATTGACTATCAAATGTATATGTTTAAGAAAAGGAAAGGTGAAAAGAAGCTAAGATATACATTACCAATCGAAGTTCAAGAGAACAGATTAATTCATGAAGACATGGGAATAGAGATTGCAAACAGAATGAGGGAATTAAATACTTCAATTACTAATTTAAAGTGATTATCTTCAGCCATGTAATTATAAGGCGACCAATGCACCCTATTAATGGAATGAAGAATTTCGAAAAATGATATTGAAAGATAAATGTCAATTGTCAAATAAGATAATGAACAAGGCAAAGACTAACCTTTCCCAGACTTACTCACTATGGAAGCAGCGAGGACAACCTGTGCAATAGATAAACAAGAAGTTCGCATGACGAGATTGTATAGAAGAGGGCAGATAAATTGAGAAATTAAGAGAAAAAAAATAACATCACCATTATGATTAATCACAAAAAAAACGCACGAGAGCTTAATTGTAAACCTGGAAAACGAAAACCCAGTTAGTACAAACAAGAAAAACTATGAAAAGAAAATTAAACCAGATGAAGTGATATAGCAGATAAATTTCAATTAATTTTGAATCAAAATAGCTAATGTAATTTATAATAACGTTAAAGAAAGAATTTCCAAGATCAGATCTCAATCCGAAACACCAAATACACAAAGCAACTGTTAATAATGAGAATGGAAATTTAAGAGACGAGCAGAAATATGCGAAAGTGAGAATCAAATAAATCAAGTAGCTAGAGATCTGAAGTGCGAACCTGGATCTACTAGTCTTTCCAATCAGGAAAATCACTCAAATTTTTCGCATGAAATCTGAATACCTAATTATTTTGTAACGAAAATTTTGATTACGCTATTTTCAGTTTTTCAGTTTATTGAATATAATAAGTTGGTGGGGAAGGGGATTGCACAGTTCTTTACAAATCGAAATTCCGGTCCGTTGGGCTTATTCTTAGATAGTCATTTCGATTTGGGCCTGGCCCAACACCAATTTTATTGAGAAAATTATTTTTTCAGGACTTCTTATTTAAATCTTTCCTATCCAAAATTTAACATCTCATCCAGCAGGGCAGGCGATTTTGTGAACTAGATTCTGTTAGCATATAAGTGATGTAGATCTTAACACAATCCAATTAATTTTTTATTGGCCTAATACATCAACAGCATCCTAAAGTTGGCTCAGAAAATCGGATGTCACCTTCAACTTTCAAAAGGATCAGTCACCCCCCTTAACTTGGCAAAAAGGACCAGTTACCCCCCTTAACTTGGCACAAATGTACCAGTTAATCCTGTCAATGCCACGTGTCAGAATCTGGTTGGTTTAACTTTTCAAAAATGTTATTTTTCTAATTTTTCTCTCTTTAACCAGAAGTTGACACGTGGCTTTGCCAAGCTAGGGGGGTAACTGATCCTTTTTACAAAGTTGAAGGGGGTAACTGGTCCTTTTGAAAGTTCAGGGTGGCATTGGGTTTTCTGAACCAACTTCAAGAGGGTCTTGATGCATTTAGCCTCTTTTATTAGATAAGTTTACCCCACCTTATATGCTCACTCGTCTATAAAATCTAATACTTTAGAAATTCATGGGTAATATCATTGCTAGGTTATAATGTTGGGTCACCCTCCAATAGATTTGGGTGTGAGAGTCAGAGAGGTGTTAGATCTCTCATATTTTTAAAATGAGTTTGATCATTGTTTCACATTAATGATTTAAAAATTTTCATGGTATTTTCTAATTCTTATCGAAAAAGAAAAATAAATATTTGAGTATTCTAATTATAATGTAATACACCAAATAAATAGTAAATTGTACTCCGTGAATATGTATTTTTAATGGATTACTTAATTGTTTTTAACAAATTAATAGTAATTTAACTCTAGTACTACTTATTTTATTTTTTCTTTTAATATGATTATTTTTCGAAGAAGCTGGGTGTTAAATTAAAAATATCTAATTTTCGTGCATAATTTGGTAGTTATTTTGTTAAAAATAGAGTAACCATAAAAATATAGTAGCTTAATTATATCGGGCATAAATATCGTGATATAAACTTATTGACATTGATTACCGGGCATGGACAAGGAAAATATTTTACTTAAGTGAAGTTAAATGCTCAAGGAGTATGCTAATTATGTAGACCACCCTATTGATTCTAACTAGTTTTTATACGGTAAATTTCAAAAACATGTTCTGTGGTTTCACTCATTATCAAAATGGGGATTGTGAAAATTTGATTTCATATAGAGACTTGAGGTTTCAAACGTTATAAAAAAGAGGATTTTTTAGTCGCACTTGAAGGGAAATTTTGAAAATTGTTCTATGAAAGAAAAAAATCAGAATTTAATTCATTGTTCTTTTTATTTCTCTTTCTCCTTCCTTATTTTTTTTCCATCTCCTAGGATTTATGTCAAGTGGCATCTTTTTAAACCCACAATTTTCACATTAAAAGTGACAAAAAGAAAAAAACAATTGCAGATTTAATTTTTCTCTCTCATGTTCACCTTCTACTAATTTCTTGTGCATTTGAATCTCTAGGGATGCTCCAAGGTGACAAATTAACCAATGAACAAGGCACAAAAGAGACACAAAGACTCTTGAAAAAAGGTTGTGAGATAAGTGGATCAGGCCACCAGAGGATATTATGTCGGTGGTGATGGAGTTAAATCAACAAGAAATGATAGGTTGTGGGCAAGGGAAATGTTGGATAAGTTTGGGAAAATATTTGTTTTGGGTTTCTTTTTTTCATTATTAGATCTAATTTTCATTTCCAGATTTGGATTTCTTGTATTTGGAAGTTATGTTTGAAGTGGAAAATAAATCAAAATTAGTGATAATGGGAGTTGAAATCGGGCGTGATATAAAGAAGAATTTAGCTTTAGCGTCCTCATCCATGAAATCCATTGTTGATTTGACAAAGAGAAGCTGTCGGAATTTTAAAAGGTAAAGAGACTCAAATGAAATTTGTCCGCTTCCATCTAGCATTATTGGCACAAAACTCAATAACTCTTGAACAAATTCCAAATTCCACGACCAATTTTGAGAAGAAGGTCAAAATTAATTTGGGGGAGTAATGAAGTAATTTCTGTAATTTTTTTATCTTTTAGTGATTAAAATTGTGGGTTTCCGAAATTTCCTTGCCATGTCATCTTCATTAGCACCAATTTGAAAAAAAAGGTTTCATTATCCCCTTGTTTGAAACCAAATGACATGTTTTATTTAACCAAAAACCCATGCTTATCCTTTTTTTTATTGGATAAGACTTGGACTACATATTATTTTTACTCCTTCCTTTATGTCTATAAATAGAACTTAGTTTTCTCATATTTTACACACTTGAAAATTAGTTCTGAATTCCTTTCTTCTTTCTTTTCTTTGAGAGGATCTTGAAAAATCTTTTGTTAGCGAAATATTTTCTTCCTAAGAGAATAAAGATTAGAAATTTTTTGCTGTATAATTATTAGGAATATCTAACAATCTTTTAATAATTATTGTTCTGTCTAAAAGAGGTTTGGTTAGTGAGGCTCATGTGAACTGTTTTTAGAGGGATTCTACATTTACAGGTTGTGCGCACAAGGATCAATCTATCGATAAAGGGACACACATCAACTATTAATTCTCTTAACTACTACTAGGTCCTTTTAATAAGTGTTCATGATGTAGAAGTTGTTATTATGACTAGTAATGTATGTCAATCATGTCATATTTAGAAGTTCTTAGGGTTGCAGTCAAGTTTTAAAGTTTCTACTATGCATGTTATGCATGTTCAAATACAACTCATTAATATCTTCCCTCAGTGTACTCCATTTGATTTTCTATCTTTCAATTGACATCAAATTTCTTTTTTATCTGGTAAAATTGAGAACTTTCGTTGGAAAATTACATTTGTTTACATCCTCATTTACCCCTTATCAATTGTTGTATTTGATGGAAGAAATTAACACACGGTAGGGTCATGTGTTAGTGTTATAGAGTTATGAGAATAGCTTCAAATTTTGTTATTGTATATATGATAAATTTATTTGTTGATTTGAAATTAGACATCCATACATAATAGGAAGAGAAACAAGTAAGTAGCTCACCCATTGATTGTCACGTAGTTTTTTAATTAATCTAACGCCAAATGGTGATGTTCTGAGTTGGATTAATCAAATTAAAGGATTAAATAAGCCCACAAGTGTGCATCCCACACCTTATCCTTCTTCTTCTTGTATTTGGTATTTAAGGATAGGAAAATATTAAAAAAGAGTACCATGTGGTTTCACTTATTTGCAAAACAGGGTTTAGGGAAATTTTTTAAAAGGGGGTCCGCGATTTAAAAAAAAATGCAAATAGAGGATCCTCAATATTAAATTATGTCATAAAAATGGGAAATTCTTTTCATTATTATTGCGGGATGGTTAATAAAAATATAATACACTTCAATAATAAATATTGAAAATTTTTTAGAAGTGCATATATTTTTTTTAATTAAATTATGATAACTAATTTAAAAATTTTTTGAAAATGACTCAAATCATGACTTGTAGTTTTTAAATAATAAGGTTGAATTATTAAAATATTGAATTATTTAAAATATTCAATTTAACACCACTATTTCAAAAGTACATACCTCTTTTCACAAATTTTTTGAAACCAATGACCCCATTTTGCAAAAAAAAAAAAAAAAAAAATTCTCCGCATCCCATTTTGTAAACGAGTCTTCACAAGATCCTTTTTTGAAGTTTTCCAAGTATATGGAATTTAAATTTTCAACAACTAACTACACCTCCGACCATGGTTTCCGGCTGCCGCCCCACCATGTCGTCGTTCGTGGTTAGTGTATTGTCAAAAGAAATAAAAATCATAGAAGAAGAAAAAGAAAATGGAAAAAAACCCCTTTTTGGGCCCTGTGGTATAACATGTTTACCTCTTGTGTCCCCGTGGTATACCCGTTACCTAATTAGTCCCCGTGGTTATAATTCCGTTATTTAATTAGTCTTATTTTTAACAGACGTCATCTCACCATGCCACGTAAGATCCACATATGAAAAAAATGTTGACGTGGAATTTTAAAAAAATAAAAATTATTTTAGGGACTGAATTAACATTTCCAAGCCCATATTGTAAAGCCCTCAATCCACGTCTACATCTGCTTCTCTCACTGGTTCTACAATTTAAAGCCCTAAAATCCTAAAATCCTCATCTGTTTAATTTGAGGAACAATTCATTAGATGTGAATATTCAAATTAAGGATTCTTTCATGACTAGTTTGATCTCTCTTGATTTGGGTTCCAATCGAGGGCTTTTGCCTAGTAATCTTCCAGATTTTAAGAATTTGAGGAATATTAATCTTGCTCGGAATCATTTCAGTGGCCAAATTCCAAAGAGCTTTAAGAATTTTCAGAGCCTCTATTACCTTTCCCTATCAAATTCCAACCTCAATAATCTTTCATCTACTCTTGAGATTCTACAGCAATCCAAGAACTTAACAACTTTGGTTTCACTTTGAATTTTCGTTGTGAACAATTTCCTGCTCAGTCTACTCTTTAATTTGATAGCTTAAAGTAGATTGAAAGTAACAAATCTTAGGAACCACGAAAAACTGTGATTAAAGTTGATTCAGAAAACGGTAAGAAGAAGAAGAGGGGTTTAACAAAAGCAAAGCAATTTAGGGTTTGATTTAATTAAAAGATCGTGTGATGGAAGGTTTGTGAATTATTTCTAATTTGAGAAGTAGATGGCAGTAAAAGTTTGGGGGCTTTACAACATGTCCTTCGAATTTTTATTTTAGTCCCTGAAAACAATTTTTATTTTTTTCAATTCCACAGCAGCACCTTTTTTTCCCATGTGGATCCTACGTGGCATGGTGAGATATATCTGTTAAAAAAAGGACTAAATAGGTAACGAACTTATAACCACAGGGACTAACTAGGTAACTGGTATACCACAGGAACACAAGAAGTAAACATGTTATACCACAGGGTCCAAAAAAGGATTTTTTTCCCCAAAGAAAATGAAGAACTTAAACGGAAATTACAAGTCACATAGGTAGAAGAACAAAATAAGCTCTAGCGATAAGGAGAAAAACAAAGTCATCTTAATATAAGTTGAAATCATCGCTTGTGAATTATTTCACAATTTATATTTGTGCTCATTTAACTCCATTTGATTCTGTCTCTTTCAATTGATATCAAGATTTTTTTTATTAGTAAAAATGAGAACTTTTCTTAGAAATCTACAATTTGTGTATGCTCTCATTTGGTGAAAGAAATTGACACACAAGTAGGGCCATGTGCTAGTGTTCTAGAGTGTTATTCAAATTGTGTTATATTGTATATAATAAATTTTATTTATTGAGTTAAAATTAAACATTCATTCCTACTGAGAAATTAAAAGGAAGAGAAACAAGCAGCTTACCCATTGATTGCTACGTTGTTTTTTTAATTAGTCCAGCGTCAAACAGTGCCGTTTTGGAGATGGACTAATCAAATTAAAGACTTAAAAAAACCTACCAATGTGCCTTCCACAACCCATCATTTTTCTTCCTTCTTATATTTGGTATTCAAAGGTATAATATTTTCATATTTTCAACAACTAACTGCAACTTCGATCATAGTTTCAGTGGCTCCCCCACCCTGCTGTCACCCATGGTTAGTGTATTGTCAAAAAAAACAAAAATCATGAAAGAAAAAAAAAGTAACTTAAACGGAAATTTCAAGCTGCATCGGTAGAAGAAAATAGGATGCCGAGAATTCTATCGACCAGGTGAAGGAAAGTCGAAAACAAAGTGATCTCAATGTATGTTGCAATCGTTGCTTGTGAATTATTTCACAATTCATATATGCCCTCGTTTAAATCCATTTAATTCTCTCTCTTTTAATTGACATCATGAATTTCTTCTTTCTTTTTTTTGTAAAATTGAGAATTTTCCTTGGAAATTTACAATTTGTATATACCCTCGTTTATCCCTAATAAATTGTTGTATTTGGTGGAAGAAACTGACACATAATAGGGTCATTTGCTGATGTTTTAGAGTTATGGAGTACCTTCAAATTTTGTTATTGTATATTTGTTTGTTGAGTTAAAATTAGACATCCATTCCTACTCAAATCTAATAGGAAGAGAAACAAGTAGCCCCCACCCATTGAATTTCACACAATATTTTAATTAGTCCATGCAGAGAATATTACGACTTAATATCAGAGATAATTATTCTATTCTAATTATCTCTAATTTATCTTTTTCCATAGAATTAGACTTTTTTCTATATAGTTGTAAATCGGTAATAAATTAGTTAAGAGCTTTCACACTTATAATGGTAGTATAAATAGAGTTCTCTGTAAACATGAATATACAAGCAATAGAATTACAAATTCAATCTTATTTTTCCTATTCCTTTCTTCATGGTATCAGAGCATAGGTGATATATTGTGCATTGTACTATGTCTTCCTCCCATAAGAATCGTGGATGATTCATGCAGTATGCTAAAACTGATTGAATTATTGCAATTAGTCACTATATCAAAGCCTACTAATCCTACTTTAGACTCAGCCCCATGCCAAATCGGACTCAAGTTGAATGACCATAATTATCAACTATGGGCTCCTTTGAGAATTTCGTTATCAGCTGAGAAAAAAGCAAATCATCTCATAGGAAACCCCCACCTCCAGCAATCGATAGTCTTGAACATTTAGGATGGGTAGCAATAGATGCTATAGTCACCGGGTGGATCCGCTAGAGTCTAGAACTGCAACTCATACTTAATTTCGTTCGATACAAGACTGCAAAGACTCTGTGGGAAGGTATCAATACAACATACACCAGCGATGGATAGAGTCTGCAGATATATTACTTGCGAAATCAAGCAAATCTAACCAAGAAAGGGACTCAAAGCATTGAAGCATATTTTAATGCTCTTCAAATAATCTGGGTAGAAATAGATAGAAAAACCCCAACCCGATGATATGTTCAGATGATATTGCTGTATACAATAAGATGGTTCAAGAAGAGAGATTATACCAATTTTTGGGAGGTCTTAATGACGACTTGGACTCTATCAGGAGTGATATCCTTACCGTAGACCCACCACAAAGCTTGGAATCAGCTTACTCAACACTCAGGCGAATCTGTCCGACGACGTATTCATCTAGCCTTGGGTTTAAACAATGAAGGAATTATTACTGGATTAGTCTCTAGAGATCGAATTGACCAAGCTAATATAGGAAAATCATCATTCCAATGAAGGAACGACAAGAAAGATGACAAGGCTGGACTCCACTGCGATGTTTGCAATGGAACTTGCCATACTCGAGAATTTTGCTTCAAAATAAAGGGATATCTTGAATGGTTGGAAAGTTTGAAAGCAAACAAGAAGGAAGAAAGAAATAGCGATTTGTTCAGAAACAACATACATAGTGGAGCCTTAGTTGCTGCCGGAAACAATTACTTAGGAATGAACGACGTCGATATCAGGGTTGCAATTCGAGACAAGACTAGCAAAAATAATTGTGATGGCGTTAAGGCTGGGACTTCAATTGGAGGCTTAAACGGAAGTTTCTCCGGCGATGACGGTATAAACGGGCAGATCGATGAGGGAGTGGACTTTGGATTTGTAAGAGCGGTGAAGGGAGGAAATATGTCATTTGATGGAGGTAAAGGGTTGGCGAAGAAAAACCCTAACCCAAGATTATATACTGGTGATATATATTTACAAGAATGCCCTCTTTACAATTCCATATCTAACCCTATAGGTTTACTTGAGTTTAATTTGACCCCAAATTTTTCTAATTCATGCAAATTGACTCTAAATAATATTATTAGTTCTGAAATTAAACCCAATTCCAAGATCCATTATGGTCATGCCCTTTAGGTAACTAAGGAAACAAAGAGACAGGATCCCCGATGGATATTTGATTGTGGGGTTACGGATACCATGACCTTTGACCAAAATGATATTATTTCTCCCACCAAACCGTATAAAATTTTTGTTTCTAATGCAACCGGAGGTTTGTGTCCTGTTTAAGGTGGAGGCAATATTCAAATTTCTCCGAAACTACATGTCTCAAATTGCCTATATATACCCTACCTCTCATGCAAATTACTTTCCATTAGTCAAATCACCAAACAATTTAATTGTGTAGTTCTTATGTATCTGAATTTTTGCTTATTGCAGGATATTCAGACATAGAAAATAATTGGGCGTGGTTCTGAAGAGCGGGGATTATACTACGTGGAAGATATAAATATACTAGGACATACTCACTTAGCTCGTGACTCCTCCGAACATGAATTATGGCTTTGGCATCGTCGGTTAGGTCACCCCTCATTTCAATACCTTAGTTCCTTATTTCCCAATTTAGCAAAAAATAAAACATATCCTACTTGTGAATCGTGTGTAATGGCCAAAAGCCATAGATACTCTTTTAAACCTTCATTGAATAAATCATCTGAACCATTTGTGCTTATCCATTCTGATGTATGGGGACCTGCACCAAATACAGTTAAATCTAAATTTAAATGGTTTGTGACCTTTATTGATGATTGCACAAGAGTCACTTGGGTTTGTTTTTTAAATCACAAGTCCGAGGTTTATGAAAAATTTATTCTTTTCTTTAACATGATTCAAAACTAATTTGGGAAACATATTAAGGTTCTTCGATCTAATAATGGGGGGGAATTTACAAATGCTAACCTTAACCATTTCTTTATAACTCATGGAATAATCCACCAAACTTCATGTGCCCATACACCCTAGCAAAATGGGATTATTGAACGGAAAAATCACCATCTTCTTGAAACATGTCATGCTTTACTACTAGAAGCACATGTCCCATCACGATTCTAGCCTAAGGCTATTATGACCTCAGTATATCTCATAAACCTCCTCCCATCTCGAACTCTCAAATACCTATCTCCCCTTCGGATGTTAGCCCAACACCACACAATTCCTTCTCACTTTACCCTTGAACCCAAAATCTTTGGATGCATTGTGTATGTTCATATACCACGTCCCCAAAGAACCAAACTTGACCCATGCACTCACCGATGTATCTTTTTCGGGTATGGAATTAATCAAAAGGGATATCGATGCTTTGATCCTCATAACAACCAGATGTATGTTACCCTTGACTGTACCTTTAATGAATCCACCTACTTTTATAGTTCACCCCAACTTTGGTCTCATGGGGAGAGCAATATGGAATGGTCCCACAGTTGGTTTGCTCCTCCCCAAGAGTTGAGTCAATGATATCAACAGGTCCACTAGTATCAAACCTGCTCTTTGACAAACCAATTCCTGCTACGAATGTACTTGAGCTAAATTACACAATTGAGGTAACAACTTATGAGTTTACTCCTATTGTTCCCACTAACCATGTTTCAGAACTAAGTAATATAGGGGAGCCTGTACTTGAAAACTTTGGAGTCTTATTTGATTTAGGTGAACCTAGCCAAGACTCAGATGTGGAACGCATATTGCCTGCTCTTCACAATAGACGAGTCCCTGCTCAAAAATTTTCCTTAGAGTATATACCTCAAAGGTCCAGATATCCGGTAGCCAATGCGATAGAGAGTAAAAATGTGACCGAGGTAGCAAAAAGGCTATAAAGGAATTTATATAGTGAACTTGTACCTAGAAAAATCTAGTAAGTGAAGGGAGATAAAAAGTTGATAGATGCCATGAGGATTGAGATGGAAGCCTTAGAGAAAAATCATACATGGGATAAATGGCAAATACCTTCGGGAAAGAAGCTAGTGGGATGCAAATGGATATTTACAATAAAATACAAAGCAGATGGAAGTATTAAAAGGTACAAAGCGCGATTGGTAGCAAACGGTTATACTCAAACCTATAGAATGGATTATTCTGAAACTTTCTCACTAGTTGCAAAACTGGATACGATCAGAGTTCTATTCTCAGTAGCAGCAAACAAAAATTGGCCATTACATCAATTCGATGTGAAGAATGCTTTTCTCAATGGAGACTTGTTAGAAGAAGTTTATATGGAACCTCCACTAGGATACACTGAAGATTTTAAGCAAGGGGAAGTATACAGACTCAAGAAAGCATTGTATGGACTGAAACAGTCTCCTTGAGCATGGTTTGGACGATTCACCCTAGCAATGAAGAGATATAGGTACATTCAGAGCAACTCAGATCACACCTTATTCATGAAGAAAAGGGAAAAAGGATAGCATGCCTTATTATATATGTGGATGACATGATCATTACTGGAGATGACACATAAGAGATTGAAGAGCTTCGAAGAAACCTATTCTTGGAATTTGATATGAAAGATCTAGGTGGATTGAAATACTTTCTAGGAATAGAAGTACTAAGATCACAACAAGGAATCTTTATATCCCAAAATAAATATGTCTTAGATTTACTAGCACAAATAAGAATGGTGGATTACAAACCAGCAGAGGTACCGGTGGTACAAAATCATAGACTAGATGTGGAAGATGACTCAAAGCCAACAAATCGAGAGCAATACCAAAGACTAGTCGGAAAGCTAATCTACTTATCTCGCATAAGAGCTGATATAGCATATGGAGTCAGTTTGGTTAGTCAACATATGCTCAATCCCAAGGAGAAACATCTGGAGGCAGCACTTGGTATAGTGAGGTATTTAAAGTCCAATGTAGGAAAAGGTATTCTTTTTCGCAAAAATGGATATTTAGAGATAAAAGGATTTACTAATGCAGACTGGGCAGGCTGTAAAAGGGATAGAAGATCTACATTGGGATACTTTACATTTGTTCGAGGAAATCTAGTAACATGGAAGAGTAAAAAGCAACCGGTAGTGGCATTATCAAGTGTTGAAGTAGAATTCCGAGGAGTAACTAAAGGAATAACTGAACTCCTATGGCTAAAAAAACTGATGAGTGAGATTGGTTTTCCTCCTTCGAGAAAAATGAAGTTATACTGTGACAGTAAAGCTGCCATTCGTATTTCAGAAAATCCTGTACAACATGACAGGACAAAACATGTTGAAATTGATTGGCATTCATCAAAGAAAAATTAGAAAAAGGAATCGTCAATCTTCCATTCGTCTGATCAGAGGATCAGGTTGCTGACATCCTAACCAAGGCAGTGGCGGGAAAAATCTTCCATGGACATCTAAACGAGTTGGGAATGTGGAGCTTACATTCTCCAACTTGAGGGGGAGTGTAGAGAATATTACGGCTTAATATTAGAGATAATTATTCTATTCTAATTATCTCTAATTTATCTTTTTCCATAGAATTAGACTTCTTTCTATATACTTGTAAATCAGTAATAAATTAGTTAAGAGCTTTCACACTTGTAATGGCAGTATAAATAGAGTTCTCTGTAAACATGAAAATACAAGCATTAGAAATACAAATTCTATCTTATTTTCCCTATTCCTTTCTTCGTCCAGCGTCGATCAGTGTTGTTTTGGTGTTGGACTAATCAAAATAAAGGCTTAAATAAAGCCCACCAGTGTGCAACCTATACCCCATCCTTCATCTTCTTCCTTCTTGCGTTTGGTATTCAAAAGTATGATATTTTCAGGATTTTCAACAACCAACTGCACCTCTGATTATGGTTAGTGAATTGTCAAAATAGATAAAATCATGGATGAAAAAGGAAAAATAAGAACTTAAACAAGATTAAAAGTCTCATTAGTAGAAGAGAAAATGTTGCCAAGAATTCTACAGGTAAGGAGGAGAAGGAAAAAAAAAAAGAAATTCAGGATGCCCCTTCATTATCCAAGATACACTAAGACACCGTACGAGAATATGTCTGAACAACTAATTGACATTCTCCTTCAACAATATGGTCTTTTGTCACTTGTGATTTGTCTTTCAAGAAACTCTTTGCCATTGGATGTTTCCTTCGAGATCAAACCAAACCAGAAGCAGAATAAAAATCTGAAGCTTTTATGTCTTCTTCTTCTTCTTCTTCTTCTTCTAAGTCAACATAGATTTCAAAGTTTGATTTAAAATCAGAATCGAAATCCGAAGCTGTTTTTATTTCAAAGTTGAAGATAATGAAGAAGATTGTAAAAAGTATTGCCTTGTTTTTGTTAATTGTTGTCAACTTTTTCCTTTTTGGATATGTACTTAGACTTAAGAGTATTAATTAGTACAAGTGTCATGAAAATTTCATCTCTCCTTTTGTTTTTGCTTTCCTTCTTTTAAATGTATTCTTCTTTGAATTCCTCATTTAATTCATACTATTTTGTTAGTTACGTGTACTTTTAAGTTAAGGTTCATTAAAATTAAGGACTTGACATTACTCTGATTTAGGGGAAAAAAGATACCCTTTCATATTCAATTAGTTGCAACGGATTTTACAACAGAAATAAAATTCGATTGCAAAATTGTAAATTTTAAATATTTAATATGATTGCAAGAAAAATTGCAGAGTTTTTTTTACTTTTCTAACTCCTTCCAAACAATTGGGCGAAAACTTAGAAAGGAAAAGTAAAAAGGAAAATTTGATAAACTTCTTCAGTATGGTAATTAGGAAGTCTTAATTAAGCCTATGTGATAAACTGATAATTTATGTAAAGAAGACTAGATTCTATTGATAAGCTCATCCAATATGGTAAGATTTAATTAAAGTTTTGGTTATATACTGCAAATAGGAATATATTAGTATGGTTTGTTGATATTATACCGTTAATGTGTTATGTTGCTCTTGTGCTATAATGATAATAATTGATGGAATATATCATTGAACACATTCAAGCACAAATAATAATGTTAGTGAAATTCTTAGGTTCAGTTCTCTTCAAATACAATTCAATTAAGTTAAGTTAAGTTAAGTTCAGTTAAGTTCAACTATGTGTAGTTATAAATTTACACTGAAATAAGTTCAATTCAATTCAGTTAAGTTCAATTCATTTAAGTTCAGTTCAGTTAAGTTTAATTTAGTTCAGCTTTCAGAAGTTGAAGAGAACAACATGACCTTACCTTCATTTGTAGATTTACATGAATATGTATTGCCTTTTGAAATGGGAAGTGTAATTAGATTGAGATTAAATGATACCGGTTACATAATAAATTTTGTGTATGTTATTTCAAGGGTAAATTTAAAAAAAGTACACTGTGATTTAGGTCATTTTAAAAAATGGGCTTGTGGTTTTTTGGGATATCAAAAGGGGCTTGAGTTATTGCATCGTTATCAAAACATGGGTTTTCCATCCACGCTGTCTAAAATGTTGACGTGGCGAAGGGCAAATTAGGAAATCAATAATAAAAAAAAGGAAAAAGAAATTTAAAAGGGGAAAAGAAAACCTAATTTGATGAGTTAAACTCACCTCCATCCCTCTCTTCATCTCCTCCTCGATCGGTCCTCCCTCTCCTCACCTCCCCATTTTCCGATTAGTGGTTGTGCCACATAGTGGATTTATTGGTGGAAAGAGAGGTAATTTTGTTTGTTCATTTATTTAGAAATCCCAATCAAACAAACAAGAAGAAGAAGATTCGAAATTAGACAGATCCCGAAAATTCAAAATTCCATTACGGATTTGCAATAGGTGTTAATTTTGTCAATTTTAAAGAAGAAGAAGAAGATTATCCAATTTTCAATCCATCATTACCCATTGTTAGGGAAATAACCCTGGCAGTGGAACCAAATATTCATTTTGGGCGAATATAACTATAACAAAATAATCCACTAATTAATCGAGAAATAAAAATACAAGAGAAATAGAGAAAAAAACACTCAAAACCCTTAACCCAATTACACCCAAACTCACACAAATATTCTATATATAGAATATATCTCTCTCAAAATAATTTTGCTAATTGTTTGATAATTCTAAACCCATGCAATGCATGATATTTATAGTGCAAATTAGGCCTAATAAAGTTGACCTGTCAAAGTATGAATAAAATGAAATAGAAATTGAAAAATGATGCAAGCGACATATGTATTGTAGGCTGCCAAAGTAAAAAAAAAAGAATGTGAATATTTTGGTTGCCCACAAAATGAATTGATGGACGGTGGAATAGATGAACGGTAATTTGAAAGCACAATTTGTCAACAAATCTCCACCTTGATTTCAAATTGATGAAACAATTCCACCTTCGCCAAAATTTTCCTTCTAGGAAAACTCAATAATCACAAAAACCAATCAAGTTCAAGCAATGCTTAAACTTACTGGTTGGAAGAGATTTTATCATCATGTCTGCTGGGTTGTTTGCCATACAATTTTAGTAACACCAATATTTCCCTTGGAAATAATATCTCTGATAAAATGGTACTTGATGTCTATGTGGTTTGTTCTTTCATGAAACATCTTATCTTTCGTTAGACAAATCGCACTTTGACTATCACAATGAACAACAATCCTCTGCAAATTTGAGCTGAGCTCACCAACCAAACCTCGTAGCCAAATAACTTCTTTGACAACTTCAATCATCGCCATATATTCTGCTTCGGTAGTGGACAATGCAACTGTGAGCTGTAAAGTAGCTTTCCAACTGATAACACTACTACCAAGGGTAAACACATAACCCGTAATGGATCTTCTTCTGTCAAAATCACCTGCATAGTCTGAATCAACATAGCCAACCACCATGTTCTTACTTTTCCTGAATTCCAAATAAGCGTTAGTAGTAGCCCTTAAGTATCTCAAAATCCATTTCATAGCATGCCAATGTTCTTTGCCTGGATTAGGCATATATCTACTAACAATACTGACTGCATGTGAAATGTCAAAACAAGTGCAAACCATAGCATACATGATACTACCAACAACACTAGCGTAAGGAACATGTGACATATACCCAATATCCTTTTTGGATTGAAGACATAGAGCAGTAGAAAGTCAAAATGAGTAGCGAGTGGAATACTTACAGGTTTGGCATTTTTCATGCCAAAACGCTCCAAAACTTTCTCAACAAAACTTCTCTGAGTTAGACAAAGCTTTCTTGCAACTCTATCCCTTTAGATCTCTATGCAAAGAATCTTCTTGACAGCTCCTAAATCTTTCATCTCAAATTCACTGCTAAGTTTTATTTTCAATTTGTTGATATTGGATATATCCTTGGCAGTAATAAGCCCATATCATCAATATAAAGCAGTAAATAAATGAACGAGCCATTTGTAAGCTTTTGAAAATATACACAGCTATCATATTGGCTCCTTGAATACCCATGTCTAACCATGAAGGAATCAAATCGCTTATACCATTGTCGAGGTGACTGCTTTAATCCGTATAACGATTTTCGCAACAAGCAAGCATGGTCCTTCTTTGCCTTCAATTTCAAAACAGTCTTAACATCAAGTTGCTCTAACTCCAAATCATGAATAGCAACCAAGGCAAGCAAAACACTAATATAGCTATGTTTAACCATAGGAGAAAACACATCATTAAAATCAACTCCTTGTACCTGACTATGGCCCTTAGCCACCAATCGTGCCTTGTATCTTGCATCCTTGACTCTCGGAATGCCATATTTTCTTTTGAAGATCCATTTGCAACCAACAATCTTCTTATATTTAGGGGGTTTCATCTACTCCCACATATGGTTCTTGTGATGAGATTCAATCTCCTCTTGCATAGCTATTAGCCATTTTCTAAATCATCACAAGAAATGGCTTCTGAATACGTGGAAGTTTCACCAGCTCCTTTTGTCTCTTGTACAGCAACAAAAGCATAAGTAACATAATCTGCAAACTTTACAAGCATTCTTCTTCTTCTATTAAGCTTGCTTTCAACAATAGGGTTCTCCACCTGTTCGATCATAGTAGTTTCTTCAACTTCTATAGGCGCAGATAACTATTATGAAATTTGCTCCTCTATAGCATCGGACGGAGCAAATGATTCCTTCACCTCGAACGGAACCTCCACCTGCTTACTGAGGACTCTTTTCTTGGATGCAGAATAATAGATTTATCAAACACAACATTTCTATTGATTACGGACTTAAGTGAATTGGGATCTTGAAGCCAAACTTTATATTCCTTGACACCTATAAGATAACCAAGAAAAATACCCTTTTTAACTCTAGGCACAAATTTTCCATCGTTGAAATGGACATAAATAGGACATCCAAAAATTCTCAAATTAGAATAATTAGCAGGTTTGCCAGACCATAACTCTTCAGAAGTTTTATAATCAATTGAAGCACAAGGAGAGCGATTCACTAAATAAGCAGCTGTTGAAGCTGCTTCTACCCAAAAGGCTAGAGATAAGCCAGAATTTGACAACATGCATCGAACTTTCTCTAACAAGGTTTTGTTCATCCGCTCGGCTACACCATTCTGCTGTGGCATACCTGGAACTGTGAGATGTCTCGAGATGTCCATATTTTCACAAAACATGCCAAATTCTTCATTATAAAACTCCAAACTATTATTAGTACAGAGACATTTAATCTTCCTACTAGTTTGAGTTTCCACGAAAGCTTTCCACTACTTGAAAGTGGTAAAGATGTCATTCTTGTGTTTCAAGAAATAAGTCCAAACCTTTCTCGAATGGTCATCAATAAAGGTAAGCATGTAGCGAGTTCCACCTTTAGAAGGAACACGTGCGAGGCCCCAAAGTTCTAAATGGATATAATCCAAAGTACCTTTTATTTTGTGAACACCACCACTGAAACTGACTTGTTTGTGTTTACCAAAAATGCAATTATCACAAAATTCAAGCTTAGAAGTACTTTGGCCGCAAAGTAGACCCCTTTTACTCAACATGGATAAGCCTTTCTCACTCATATAACCAAGCCTCATAAGCCATAATTTGGTAATGTCTAAATCTGACACGAAAGAGGAAACTGTAACAACACCTGTGGTTGTTGATCCTTGTAGCACATACAATCTTCCAACTTTTCTTGCTTTCATCACAACAAGGGAGCCTTTGAAAACCTTAATGAACTCCACCTCCACTAGAAAATCTGCAATTGTTATCGTCTAAAGCAAATAGTGAGATAAGGTTCTTCTTCATGTCTGGAACATGCCGCAGATTTGTTAAGGTTCTGACAACACCATCATGCATCTTAATTTTGACAGTACCAATTCCAACAACTTTACAAGGATGATTGTTTCCCATCAACATAACTCCTCTATTTACTGGCTCATAAGAGGAGAACCAATCTCTATGGAGATAAATATGGAATGAGAAACCTGAATAAAAAATCCATCCTTGTCCAGATCTAGCACCGTCATCAGACACGGCATATCATCTTTATGACTCTTTTCTTTATTCTTTTGTTGGAGCTTATAACATTCAGACTTAATGTGCCCTTTCTTCTTATAGTAATTGCATGTCAAATTACTATGTCAAGATTTTGACTTTGATATGGAATGATAACCATTACTACTACTAGGATCTCGTATATCAAATCTCCCTCGAACAATCAAACCTTTTGCTGAACTGGTTCTTTCACCTGAAAGCTCTTTATCGATAAGATCTTTAGAATACATACTCTCTTTAACCTCCTCCACTGTTAAAGTGTTTTTGCTATAAATCATGGTCTCTTAAAATTTCTTGAAAGATAGAGGTAGAGACTGCAGCAACATAAGAGCTTTATCTTCATCTTCATACTTAATATCTAAATTTTCAAGATCCAAGAGAATGGAACTGCAATCATCAAGGTGTGACTTCAAGGATGTACCTTCTGCCATATGAAGCATATGAAGACGATGCTTCACCACAAGCTTGCTAGTGAGGTGTTTGGATAAATAGAGAGACTCGAGTTTCTCCCATAAACCTTTGGCAGTCTTCTCATAGATGACTACATGAAGTTCTCGTTTGACAAGCATAACTAAATGGCAGCTAGTAACATAATCCATTCTGGGTCAAAATTACTTTCATCTTGACTTGCCATCAAGCAAAGCTAACAGAGCGATCAAATTTCTCGATATCAAATTTTATTGTCGCCGTGGTAAAATTGAAAAATGATGCAACCGTCATGTGTATTATAGGCTGCTAAAGTAAAAAAAAAAGAATGTGAACATTTTGGTTGCCCACAAAATGAATTGATGGATGGTGGAATAGATGGATGGTAATTTGAAAGCACAATTTGTCAACACCCATGTTTGTACGTGATGAATATTGAGATTCAAGTCTACCCATTCCACCATCACTCACCAGCGATCCTTCAAGAGCGGTTTTGAGAGCTTCATCAGGCTTTTACCAAAATACACAAATCATTTAATCGATAAATGATTAAGAGAGATGAAGATGATGAAGAGTATCGTTTGAGAAAGCCCTTGATCTTGCAAGATTTGTGTTTGATTGTGGTAATCATGACCCCTACATTGTCTATTTCTATGAATTGGCATGTTCTGGCCATCTTCTCACTTCTTAACCATCTTTTCCTTACCCCACACACTTATTCAGTTGTTTGTTTTTGTGATAAATTTTCATTTTCATATAGTGTATGCTGAGAAACCATTGGTAATGTAGCCTAATCAAAATCATGACTTCTCTGATGGTACAGGGTGGAAGAGGAGGGGAGTTTAAAAAAGTTCTAAAATTAGGTTTCCAATGAAGGAAGATGACAAGTATATTATGGTTTTCCCAAATTGCCATTTGACCCGTAATTACAATAGACAGAGTTAGTCAAAATACGTTGATTTGATATCGGTGTGAAATCACAGACCCTCTTTTACAACCCATAATACAACATGCCCCTTTTTGAAAATGACTGAAACCACAAGGTACTTTTTTTTTGGTTCAAATAATCATAATTATTTATATTCACATTAATATTGATTTTCTTGATAATATAATTTAATATGGTATTCCTACCCACAACCTTTAGTTTATGATAACAACGGTAAAAAATATTTTCTTATATGAAAAAGGGTAAAAAGTATTTTCTAGAGTAAATATTTGTCTTTACCTTGTTTTTTAATTAATATAACACAAGTTGCAATAGAAGTGTCATATTCCTTTTGTTTTTTTTCTTTTCTTTTTTAACTATTTCTATCTTTTCTTCCATTTCCCCACTGTTAATCACATCAAATTGAAAATATTCTCGTTTTTTTAATACAAATTTCTTTTCTATATCTTACTGAAATCAATTTATTATACATACAATGATATAATAATTGGGTTGCTTCTTACCAGTCACCAATTGCTTCCTTTCGCTCACATATACGCCCCCCATTTCATGTTTTTCCCCTCTCATAATTTTGGGTTTCTCTCTTTGTAACTCTCATATTCTCTCCCTCAATCTCTCAAATTCTCTCTAAAATCTACAATTTTAAACCTTTCAAAACCCCAATCTTTCATCAAAATTGACAATAATATCATGGTAGAGCATGTTGGTCTGAGGTAGCATAAATAACTGAGCAGAGGGGGTGAATGTAGTTACTTGGTTCTTTTTAGGGTTTATAAAAAATGTTTCCAAGTTTAGTTTTTAGATACGTGTTGAGCAACTTATATTGTGTTCTGGTCTAAAAACTATAAACTACTCAACTTCGTTGAACTAGTTTATCTTCAACCTGCGCTAAGTACTTTACTCAGCTTGGATTGGTTTTTTAAGTAAAACTTATAAACAGAGAGAATGATGAATGAGCAATTACACTATAAAGACAACAACAAAGAATAGAAAGTTAACACTTGAGATATTATCCTGGTTCAGCCCCCAGCCTACCCCCAGTCCCCTGATTTCCTTTCCAAGCTTTAATCCACTAGCAATTCTTTCATTCCTTAGGCAGAGAAGCCTTTACAATGGGTAGACTCTATTATAGAATGTACCTTCATTTCTAACTACCACTCAACCACAATTTAGGTACCCTTCCTAAACTGTCATTCAGATTCAAATTGAGAATTTGTGAACTAAGGATTTTAACTTATAAAAATGGTTGAATCCTTTTATAATGTTAAATCTAATATGATATCTCTCTATTATAAACTGATTGGAAATGTGAGCATTTTCTTTAGAATGCTTGATTTGGAATTTCTGAATGCTGGGAATAATTTAACAATTTATCAACTCTTAAGAAATTTGAGCTGATTTACCAAGTTTGAATGTCTTCTTCAATCTTCTATTTATACTTAAAGGTCTTGGAAGTAGCCATTACAAACTTCTCATCCTGACTTGATCTTCAATTTCTATTCTCTTCACAGCTTTCTAATTTATCCATTTGAAATAAATTCCATAATGTTTAGAGATAGAGAGTATGAACATTGGAGAGCGAGATTAATTCGTTAATCTTGATGCATAAAAAACTCATTTACTTCAAGCAATTTTGTTCTGATAGAGAGGTGCACGATATGCAACATGGAGACTTGAGATTCGTCTGTTTGCTGACGTTGCAGAGTTGTACAAAGAAACTGAGAAACAACATATGCCAGAAGTTACCTTTTGTGTTGGACTCTATCGAGGAATTTCCAACATTCCGTACTAACACCTTTCGGTTGTGAGGACCATAAGAATATTTTTTTTAATTTTAGCACTTTTTACCTGAAAAGTATCAAAGGATTATGCAATCTCTCACAAACAGAGTTAAAGGCACGTGTGTCATTTTATTCTCTAAAAGTCGAAAGAACTCAACTATTAATTAATAAAAGCTACTCAGCTTTGCTGAGTCTGTATCATATAAACTATGAAATACTCAGCCTACTAAGCTTTTCTCACTCCAAGCCATATCTTAATTAAAACTCAATAAATTGAGTTGCTATTCCTTAAATAAACTCAAGTAAAACTGTTTAATTAAGACTTAGTACTTAATTAATTTCGCTACCCTAGACAGTTTGTTACTTCCAAAACCTTTTTAAGTACTATGAAGTACTATTAACTTGGGTTCAACAATCTCCACCATTTTAAAACAGATAATAAACAAGGTAGTAGATGAAATTAATTAAATAAATAGTTTATAGATATAGAGAAACTGATAGATGATGTAAGACTTCCCCATGCTGAGTGAACTCCTTAATCAGTATAGACTCCCCCATATTGAGTGGATTCTCTTCATTCAGCATAGCTCCCCCATACTTAGAGGAATTTCTTTAATCTTGGGACTTTGTCTTACTCAGCTTCTCCTTAAGGTTGGTCTTAGTTACTTCCTGTAACAGTTTATGAGTAGAAATAACATAGCATAATAAAGCATATAGTAAGTTAAGAAGCTCTTAACTTTTATTGAATAAACTTGTAACATTTTTCATTAATTGAATAACTTAGTCAGTACACAAATTATGTCCTATACTAATTAATTACAAACTACAGCTCTATTAATTACAAATTATGTGCCTTAACCATTTGTCCAAGACACAAATAAAAGGAGTCAAGAGCATATTGATAGTCCTCTTTCTTTCCAAGGATGGCTGGCGAGATTTCTTGCTCCAACTTATCCTTTCCCTTCAGCGAAAGGAAGTCTTGATCATTAAGCTTTTGCAAAAGCAAATGATGATACCGAGTGAGATGAGTAATTTGGTCAAAGCACTGGGAAGTAGACTGTTGAAAGCATTATAGGTAACCTCTGAAATTTGATGTAGACAGAGCTATCTTCAGCTTTGCTTCCATGTCAATGATCCTTAGGCACATGATGTTCATAGAGTTGGCTGTGAACTTAATATCCCTTATGTTATAAATCCCTATAATCATGAACTGTTCTACATTCAATTGAATATCATGAAGAGGGCATCCAGCTTCTTGTACACCGAGAGACCATTGTTAAGGTCAAGAGACTCAGTAGGCTTAGGAAATAGTTTGCCCCTTGCTTCCAATAAGGCTTTCTATGGTTTTTTCACTAAATTATTCATGTTGTTGTTGATGAGCTTGCAAGCTGAGTGAAATTTCTCTCCAAGTGCATCAATGTTGAGCATTGACTTGTCTACTTTCTTAACAAATTCATCCATTAACTTTACAACCTTATCAACTTTCTTATCGTAGGCGATCATTAAAGTTGATATCTTCTCCAAAAGCTAGCACATTGAATGCCCGAGATCCTTATTTACATCCAGCTGCTTGAAAAGTTCATAGATCTTCTTGTTCGCGGAGCTCTTGATTTTGGCCGACTCCTCGCCAAACTTATGAAACTGCATAATTTGAGTAGCCAACGTGGCATTCAAACTACTCAGCTATTTCGCAACAACATCTATGCTACCCTTCTCTTTTCATACCACTACTTTAGCAATGATAGTAGAAGTTGGGATAGAAGAGATGGTTACGTTGAGCTGAGCTGCAGACTCAGTTAGTCCAGTTCGGATTAGTGCTATCCTATCCACGAGGCTTTTTGCACTTTTGCAAGATGAATTTTGATTATGTACAGGCTTCGTTGAATCTTCTCTAATTCTTCAAAATAGATGGATTTAGAAGAATGTTGAAGTGTTCATCAAACTCAGAAAGCTTCACCTTTGGTTTCATGGACAAGTCCTTCAATTATTGTGCAAGTAGCATTCGGTTTACTGCACCATCCAATTTAGCGTTAGTTTTGAGAGTTGAGAATTTCTTCCTTGCCAACTCCTGATTCTGAGCCAAAATGGCTAAATTAACCAAGTCCACTTAGACTAGCTTTTTGTTGGAGGGATTTGCTTCATTAGCTGTAAAATTTACCTTAGCGACTTCCTTACTTGCTTTTCCTTGCTGAGCAGAGTTCTCAACTTTAAAAACTTCTCCAATTAGAGGGATTAGAGGGGTAGTGGATGGTTTTGAAGAAAGGGTAGGTGTAGAAGTATTTTGTACAGTTTGAGAAGAAGTAGAGGTTGGTTTAGATTTAACCGGGGAAGGAATGATAAAAGTTTGAGTGCTTGGAGGTGGTGAAGAATGGGTGGTCTTTTCTTGAGAATTATTAGGAGAGGAAGAGATATGAATTGGGGAATTTACAAGAGAAGGAGTTTTGGAAGGAGAATTTACGGAGGAAAAAGGTATTGAGAATTTACAGATGAAGGTTATTCAAGATTTATAGAAGGTGTTTGTGAAGGATCTACAGAAGAAATGGGGGAAAGATTTTGATGTACCTGTGGGTTGGTTGTTTGACCCAAGAATGGGTTAGCCTCAGGTAACTCAGTTTGAGATGGAAGTGTCTTAGTTTGTTTTGAGTGAATGGGGCTTGGGATGTTTTCGCTAGGGTCCTCTTTACTTTTCTTGTAATTTCCCTGGTTAACATCTTCCCTAGCCTCTATAAATTTGCACTTCTTTTCGCGGAGGCTCTCACCTTGCTCCCTAGCATCCTCTTCTTCTTCCTATTTTTTATTTGCCTCAGCTTCCCTCTAAGCATGAATTTTGTGTTTTAGGTTGTTTCTTCCACCGTTGCTTTTTTTGGGCTAGGTATCACCCTTTGAGACCCAAATTTGGCCTTAGGAGAGGAAGGAGCGAAAATAGTTGAAATTTGCTCCAGCTGAGCAGAAAGTGGGACATTATCTACAGTCTCACCACTAAAACCTTCATAATCTACCATAAATTTATCCTCATCCTCTTTTTGGACATTTGCTAGAATCACTATTGGTTCAATCCTTGCCTTCTTCAACTTAAGATTCTGAATCTTAGTATATCTTGTGTGGACTTGTTGATTCAACTTAACATTGATATTGCCACCCTAGTTGAAAATAAGCCCGGTTTAAGCTAAAATCTATCGGAAAAAGGCAGCGCTGACACCAACATCACTACATCGGTTTCAGCATTGCAACATCGGTACCGATGTCACTGAGTCAGCAGTAGAAGAATTGCAGAATTTAGAGAATAATTGATGTAATAGTTCTCTAGGGCCCTTGTACCCTTGGTTAACCTCTCCTGCAGCTGCACACTGTAGAGTGCCTGGAGAGGGTCCTCCTCCCTTAGATTAGGGAGGTAAAAAGGTGAAAATGAGGGTAAGTAATGATGGTTTTTTGAATTTGGATTGAAGGGAGCTCTCCAACAAAAGGAGGGCTCATATTCAGAAACAAAGGGGACTGAACTTAGAGCTCAATTCTGAAGAAGGAAGCGGAAACAAAGGAGCTCTACTTATTTCAAAAGGAAATTTGCATTTGTATGGGTTTTAAGTTAGTTTTGAGGTGTAATCACTAAGTTTAAGTCACATTTTCTCTAAAAGATTTGAGGAAAGTTCACAGGTTGGGTATGAACTTAGGATTTCTGGGATTTCTCTAGGAAATCTTAAGGTTTAGACTCACCAAAAATCAAAAAGTTAAAGGAAACCATTGTCTTTAGCTTATGTTACTTTGTGTCATCTTTGCTAAGTTTTAACTCAATAAAACTTAGTGGATAAGTCATCCACCTAATCCCTAGACACTCAAGAGTTAATATACTTTCAGTTTGGGGAGTAAAACTTATCCCTCACCTTGGTTTTTCTTAAGCCGATTCACTACCTTACACGAAGAAAGAAACAAAGAGGGCTTCCCGGAGGAGCTTCGCAGATCTCGAAGAAGTGGATTCTCGACTACGAGGTGAGCCTCTAAGTTCCTAAAGTTGTGTCTCATATTTATTTGATGATTTGATGTTATTTTGAAAGTGTTTAAATGTTTGTGATTTTCCCTTTGTATTCTGGAAAATTCAGGCAATGCTGACATCGGTATTGTGACGTCATTGTCGGTGTTGCAATGTTGACACCGACATTGCAATACTAATGTCGGTGTTACCTTTATTTTCCAGAATTTAATTTTACATATTATGCACTAACAATGGGTAATTAACTGAAAATGACTTATTTACATGAAAATACTGAGATCAGTAGAATATTTATGTGCTGTGTTGGTCTTTCAGACATATTCCGAGGGAAATTAACATTTAAACCGCGGTTTCCTCTTAACCGAGATAAAATTATTACCAGGTCAGAATTCCCCCAGAATATATATGAAAGAAAAGCAATGCTCATGGGCCTAGAATTGTTTACGACTTCCACGTATTTGTGAAAAATTAAGTTTCGACTAGGAAACCCCGAAGGGAACGCACCATTCCCGGATATCCGACCCGACAATATTCACATGCGGCATTTTCATTAATAAAATGAGCAACATACTTGTATAAAATGGATCATTTTTAAAACAAAAATCACGAGCCTTTGTTAGCACTTTTTATTTAACTCGACTGTGAGCATGGGATTTTGTACCAGATTGCGCGTTCAATGATGATGGCCTTTCGAGATATTTATCCTCGAATCACACGATTTTTGACCGTCCAAAGATCTTCATATGGGAGTCTTCCTCGTCTTTGAATTTAAAAGGACTCTAATCCAGAAAATTAACTAAAAAATACTAAAATACACAAAAAATTAAAAAACGTAACCGGAAGCCGGATCCGGAGTCCGCCTCCCCTATACTTGGCGAGGCACGCCGGAGGGCTGGCCAACCTCACCAGGGGCCTAGCGAGGCTCGCCAGCGACCTAGCCAGCCTCGCCAGGTAGTCTGGCAAACTCCTCAGACTTTCTGGCGAGTTCGCCAGGCCTCCTGGCGAGGCCTCGCCAGGCGTTTTCCTATTTTGGATTTTTCGGGACTTTTTTCTATAAATAGTCGGGTCTTTTTCAGTAAATGAGGCTCGAAAATTCAGATGAAAAAATCTTCTCTTAAAAAAAAACTCAGATAAAAATACTTTCTTTTCTTCTAATTTTTCTTGGATCTAAAACACGTTTGGATCCCAAATTTCTTCATCTTAAAAGCAAACTTCTCTTCATCTATTTCTTAAAATATCCTCAGATATTCTCGGGTCTAAAACAAATTTAGAACCCGAGTCTGATTATCTTTTTGGATAAATAAATACTTATTTTTTCACATTAAACAACAATTAAACCAAAATGAACGAGGAACGCTCCCGGGGATCGAACGGACTCACCGAACTGGATTCACACCAAAAGGGTAAAGCCTCTGAGTTCCTAGAGCTGCTTATTTCGTACTCCTGTTTTTCTTTTTAATTTCTTTTTATTTGTGGACCTAGGAATATTTTTTATTTCTTTTTATGTAAATAATGTTGTAATTCTCTCCATCTTTATTTCTTTTCTATTTTTTTTAGAATACCCGCACGAAGGGAATAAAATATATTCCCGAATAACAGACCTCACTTTTTGCCATGCGGCGGTCATTTTCACTAATTAAATTGATCAATGTACATGTAAATAAAAATGAACTATTTTTATTTAAAATAACAACTTAAATCGTCGATGTTTTAATTAGGCCACACGGGCCTCACTAAAATCAAATCGAACATATGTGATATCCCCTGTGCTAACCCTTGTGGATGCAGGCTAGATGTATGTTAGGATTTTATTTTTCCTTCAGGTATTGCACATATTTTTACGAAAAATGTAATTAATAGGTTAGCGGGGGGTTGCATCCCTCGATTTTTGAAGCCTTGTAATTTCCATTTTTCGCTTTCACCTTCCGCATTTACTTACTGTTTTGTGGATGGTTTATTTTTCCACTTTGTAAATGATTTATTATTTCGCAATACGTGAATCATGCATCTAAACTCCAAAAATGACCTAAGTGCGAATATGCACAATTAAAAGAATACGGTTTTCTGTAGATGTAATATAATGTGAACACTTAAGAAATAAGCAACTTATCCCGGACCCGAATCTTTGTGTCTTGGTTGGCCGTCCCCCGGATGTTAAGCCTCATAGGACTCTATTTCCGGGAAAGAGCTAATCCAGGTGGCGACTCCACATTAAGAGATGGTGGATTCGAGTTCGAACCGATCTTAAACGTTTTTCGCTTTTTTCTCTTTCAACCTCTTTACCGGGTCCCCGGCCTGGTGCACCTTTTTAAAAAAACCCCAGTGGACCGCGCCTCTCATCCCGCGCGCTCTCGGCCCACCGCTCCGTGTCGCCCGCTCACAGTGGTGACTCTGCTGGGGATTTTTCTAAAACTTGTTTTTTCAAAGGTTTTAGATTTTGGATAAGTGCCGAAAATTATTGATCACATTATTCCATTTTATCTTAATTATGACATATTCATAATAAAGCATTGCAGTAGAAGGGATTAGCCCATAAGTCTAAGGTACCCCTATTACCGCGAAGCTTTCTCTTGTACTAATCTGCCTCCCTGAGAAAAGATAGTACTTGAGCGAGTGGAGCACTTGTTACCATATCGCATGTACCTCCCT
>CATIWQ010575231.1:0-25848 GCA_949673415.1 Euphorbia schlechtendalii
TAGTTTAGGTGAAAAGGTTGATGTAAAAGGTCCAAAAATCTCCGTTTAATTCTTGGGATTTTAATATAATTTAATTGGAAAAATAATTGTTTAGTTGGAAAAACAAAGTGTTTATTTATCCAAAAGATAATCAGACTCGGGTTCTAAATTGGTTTTAGACTCGAGAATATCTGAGGATTTAAGAAGAAAAGATGAAGAAATTTTTTAAAAAGAAATTTAGGTAAAAGATGAAGAAATTTTTAGATCCGAAAGTGTTTTGAATCCGTAAGAAATATCGTTTTTATTTTTTTGTTCTGAAAGAGAGGATTTTTCTCTCTGAATTTCCCAGCCCCTGTACTGAAAAAAAACCCGACTATTTATAGATAAAAAAAAAGTCCCGGAAAATCCAAAACAAAGAGCCTCGGGGACCTGCGCGAGGCCGCCTCGCGAAGCCTCGCGCGGGCTGCCTCGCGCAGCACTGCGCGAGGCTCCCTCGCGAGGCTCCCACGCGAGGCCTCGCAGGCAGGCCCCGCGAGGGTTCCATAGGACCCTCCGCGAGGGTTCCATATGACCCTCGCGGGCAAGCCCCGCGAGGGTCCCATAGGATCCTCGCGGGAGGCCCTGCGAGGGTTCCTAAGAACCCTTCGCGGGCAGCCCCCGCGATGGTCCCTTAAGACCACCGCGGGGAGGCCTTGCGCAGGCTGTCTCGTGCAGCCCTCGCGCGAGGCTGCCTCGCGCGGCCCCGCGCGAGGCTGCCTGCCTCGCGCGAGGCTACCTCCGTGCGAGGCTCCCTCGCGATCGGGATAACGCCCCCTTTCATTTTTTTTATTATTTTTTATTTTATATTTTAATTTTATATTTTTTTGTATTTTTTTTATTTAGTTAAATAATTTAAAACGTCCGAGGAGGATTCCCATTTGAAGATTGTCGGATGGTCGAAAATCGTGTGATTCGAGGATAAATTTCCCGAAAAGCCGTCATCATTGAACGCGCGAGCTGGTACAAAATCCCGTCCTCACAAGGGGGCTATGGAGTCCTTTTGAAATGATAGGGGGAAGTAGGTGGATCAATGAAATTTGAGAGAGCTGTCTATGCATTTGACTTTGTGAAAATGTAATGCCGAGGCCATGTTTCTTTTAGTAACTGTACTAAGTCCATGTTTAATAGTAAAACACTAAAAAAACATTAAGGTATTTGAATAGTTGGTATGACAAAAAGGGAAGGGAATCAAGAAAGAGAATGGAAAGGAAATGAATATCATTCCATTTATTTGAAAAAAAACTTAATGAATCGTTCACGAACAAAATAAACGATTTATTCGTGCATAGCTCAAGAACAAACAAACACTTGAATAAACGAATACAAACAGAATTTTAAGCTCGAATTCAAGTTCAGCTTGTCTTGTATTCATATAAAAAGAAGTGAACAAACACAAACATGTTAACTCGTTTACAGGCCTAGAAATAAAAAAGTTTGGGGTAGTGAAATTTAAGATATTATGGAAAAAAAAAAACAAAAAATAAAATGCACAAACCATCTAGAACAAAGGAAATGAGTAGTTTTATTCCGTTTCCCTTTCATGATTTCCTCAATCCAAACTCCCTCTAAAGTTCAATGGATTTGGACCGCATGATATCAAATTAAGACATATTGTCATTTTAATAATTTGGTTGTGAGAAATGTAAAAAACCTAATTCTTAAACCCATCCCTACCGCGAGTTAAGTTCTCCATCTTTCTATTCGTGGAAACAATGGAATCTTTCTTCTACCACGGTCCATATCTACTGCTTTTCTCATTGTGTACCTTAAAGCGCAGAAGCTTGTGGTTAATTGGAGGCGGTTTGTGACGAGAGACGATGAATCAGTGGGAGTGGTACAATGTTCCGGCAACTAGGGGAGGCGGCCGCCACCTCTTGGTGTTACGATTAAAATTCCTGGCGACCGAAAAAACTGGAAGAACAGAATATTGAGATGAGAAACAGAGAGAAATCAAGAGATGAGAGAGATTTTCATTAACATGCCAAATACAATCATAAACCGATTACAAGCTCTGCCAAGGCTTATAAGCGTTACAAAGGAATATTTTCGCCTCTCCTAATTAATCATCAATCTAACTGATAAAACGCAGCACAACTACTAGTAACGAAACTCAGCATTTAACAACACTGATTTAATTGAAATGTGAAAGTGCACAAATTAAACTAAGATTTTTTTCTCATAACACCTGGTTCCGCCACTGGGGCCGGCTTTGATAACCGTTTTTCATCTTTACGACGGGACTTTCATGGCCTTTGATAATTATAACTAGATTTTATCTTGTTATCAGCTACCTGGAAATTTGGTATGCACAAATATTGCATCAATGTTTATATCCTACCATGTTCAAGAGGCAAATTAAGTATGGCATGTGGAATTCACTATGCCTGTTTAATGATTTACTTACTCAATTATTAGAGTTGATGGAAAATTGCTTTTATACTGAAAGTGCTCTGGTAACAACATTTCGGAAGAGCTTAGCATGAATAGAGTTTAAAAAATTGCTTTTATACTTTAAAGGGCTTTCGGAATTTCGCTTCAAGAACAAGCAAATGAACGATGTTATTCACTAGAATGTAATTTTGGATTCACATATAAAATGAGACTAGTGGTACATGAAATAATCTATATGTTGGTGCAAATCAACCTACATAAATACAAATAATTATATTTCAAAATGATCTTTCAATAACAGAGTTTAAGACTTGAAATCTGATTGAAAAATGACGGGCTAAATTGAAATAGTACCATTACAGATTATACCACACACCAATGTCCGCTTAGGTGTAATTTTCCAGTCTAGGTAGCATCAAGCCCCTAATCATTTATCACTCCTATTAGTCCGGTTTTGTTTTCTGACTAGATGCATTTTTCAAAGATATTGATATCTATAATAATTATAGTTAAAATTATTTTAACATATTATTATTAGCTCATTTGATGGAGAGTACGTAATTTTAGTAACCTTGACTTGGCCGAATAAATAATTATGGTATGCAAGGTCTAAATTAGTACTAACATTTTTTACTTACTGGTTCATGTAACGAAACGTGTATTGAACAAAATGACTCATTTTTCTGTATAGAATATGTATAACTGACGAAATGTACATTGAACTTGAGACTTGAATAGCCATTATTTGCCCGGCATTTGAATATTATGTGAGTTCTAACTTCAACTAACCCACCTCTTTGTCCTTTCAATGACGTTGGATTTTTATAGATGGAATCTAGTATTTTATATTGTTTACAATTGTTAATTACCACATTAACTCTTTTTTTAATATTATAACATAAATCTCACTTTCCAAATGCAAAAATTGTTAATATGTTAATCAATGAGTGAAAATAGTACAACATACCTGATCGCCGTATAATTTCTCATTCTTATGAAACCACCCACCGGCCTAATCTCTCTTATATAAAACAAGATGTGCGAACATTTTGTTTCGAAAATTTTGTTACCGATTTTGGCACACCAAATCCATCTGTTCCAAGCGACAATGGAGGCTGGTGCAATACACTCGCCACCAAGCCTGCCTTTTGCCAGCTCGCTGATTTCACAGCTGTCATTATCCCCTTGACCATCTCAGGTTAGTTTCTATATTCATTTGTCTTAGATGTAATTATCTAAAAGTTCAACCTCGTTCGGTATGTTTCTAAAACTTCTAATGTTGTACCCGAGAAGTTAGCCTCATGATCCCTTATTTCTTGTTCTATAAGCTGTGTTGTGTCCATTGGATGCTCTGTTTTGCTTAATGGAACTGACTGTATTTTTTGCAACATTATTAGGCAGGGGCGGCGTTAATGGTGGGCATGCAGAGGCAACTGCCTCTGCAGCGCCGGGAAATTCAAGGTTTTTCCGGCCATTGCACCCTCCCAAGATAACTATTGCCCCTGCGAAAATAGTGGATACACAACGTCTAAGGGCACTTCCGATAACTTAAAAACCATAGAAACCAGAATCTGCTGCAACTCGTGCTCCTGCTTTAGAGAAGATATCACTGTAATTAATTTGTTGCTTTATGTTTTTGTTGAAGATGATATTACCTACTTTTCTTTTCTATTTATAATTCAATTAGTTAAACGGCATCGTTTGTAGGAGAGTAAAACTATAGAAGTACAAAAGCTTTAAGCTAAAAAAGCAAAGGCCCAAAAAAACCCGCCACATCACATTTCCTTTCTATTTTTCACTCTCCCCCTTCATTTTCCTTGTCCAATCACATAATCAAGTTACATTCTTCTAAATTTTTTATTTCCTACTTCCTAATAAATAAATTATTTCAATTGTTTTTCAGAGAAATGTAAAGCTTGATGGACTTTCTTTCTTAGCCCTTCTTTTAAAAAAACATTAACTAACTTATATGTTTGCTAGGTTGAGTTTGTTTGTATGTATTTTGTACTTAATATTAAAACATAGTTATTAAAATACTTTGTTGTTTGATTGCTTTTATTTTAAATTAAGCATGCATTCCTCGATTACTATTTGTTCCTATAGTATTTTTTTCCATCAAAGTTATTTAAGCTGATCGGAATTTTTTGAGAAAATTTTTAATAAGAAGTTCACCTCTGCGGTGGACAAATCCCGTCACTGCCACTGATTGGATGCCTAATCTTTGTTAGTAAACAAGTTAATCAATCATTTTAATTAAAATTTATCGTAGCTATTTCATTAATCTAATGGTTAGAAGGGGAAAAGTATGTTAACTTTAACACCATACAATTTTTTTGTAATACATTATCTGGTATTAAAATCTTTAGAATAGATAGTCATAAAACATATGTTGGAATAACATTATAAAAGTATCATTTGCTATAGATTATTCTTTTTCTAGCTTGCAGGCATTTCACAAAAAAAAAAATAGTTCTTACATTTTCAAGGGCAAAAAGTGATAGCATAATTAGGTCCACCCGTACAAGAAAACAAGCTAGATTTATCATCATAAGCATAGCTATAAGCCATGGGGCATTGATTTTTAAAACTCATTGAATAATTAGTGGGTTTACAAGTATCGGGTGAACCATAAGCCCCAGTGCAGCAATATTGTGGCTGATTAAAAGCCTCACACGCACTTTTGCAACCAACCACACCACTTGGTCCTTTCACTTGTAATTCCGGAGGGCAAACTGAGTTCACGTTTCCGGCACAACTAGCCGCTTTGCATGTTGGTCCGGTCCCACCTTGCGGGGTGATTGAGGCTGGGACGTTAAACCCGTCAACAAGGCTAACGTCGTAGAAATCTTGTCCCGCGTTTTGTGCTAAAGTGAATTCTAGTAGGGTTACGGGTGGAATTCCGCCAGCCCCGTTACATGAAACTTGTCCCGAAGCACAGTCCCCGGTCGCGCAAGTGAATTTACCAGCGGAGTCGGAGCATTGCGATCGGCCCCAGAACCGACCTGTGAATGGAGCCGGGACGTTGATGGATTGGGTAGCTCGCGTTGCTAACTGGAATCCGGTGGTTGAGAGTTGAGGCTTGCCACCACCAGTTAGGGTTGCTGGCCAAATCGTGTATGAACATTTGTTTGTGAAAGTAATTGTTGCTGAATGGACTCCTATTATTGTTACAAATATACACACATGTCAGATTAAGTAAAAATTTTAGATTTGGATTAGCTGCAGTTGTAGATACAAAGTACAATCATTTTGATTTTCTCAGATATTCATCAATTTATTCTTATTTGAACAATCATAGTTATTCATTTCGAACTACGTTCCTAGAATTATTTTCCAAAAATTTTGGTATTAAAGAGGTATGTATAATTATTTCAATAAAAAATCTCTCGGTACTTTATAATGTGTTTTTCACTTCTTATCCAAAAGAAATAAAAACTTCGTGGAAAGACTTTTATAAGGGATATAATGAAAAAAATGGAAGAATGTGAAATATAATAAGATTAATCGTTTTAAATTCATCATAGTTATTTATTATTTTCATACACGTACCTCTTATAAAAAGAACTTATTCCTGTATAAAATGAAAGAATTTGTATTCCACATTTCATTGTATCCATGAGACATACAATAGTTGGAAATAGTTATGATATATATAAAGACAAATAATCTAACATTTTTTCTTTCATTTCTACTTTATTCCATACATGTAGGATTTAGTAGCAAAAATATTGTTGCACATTGCTATAAATTTATGAGGTGTCAAGTATTTTGCAACTAGAATTCAATATAAGTTTGTCACTAATATAATTTTTTGTAACAACTTTTGAATTTTTGTTGTCAAGTGAGCAATTAAAAATATTGCTGCTAAATCTGACATTTCTTATTATATGTTTAATTTGGTGTAAAATAAGCAATCACAAAAACATAGCAAATACTATACAACAATTAATTATTTGAAAACAATAGTAGATGAGCTAAACAAATAAAACTGAATACATACATTTAGTGTGTTTCCAAAGAAAAAAGCAATTATTTTGCGATTTTCATATAATTTGAAAACTCCATCAAATTAATAAAATAATGATAGTATTAATTATACAAAGGAAAGAAAGAATAGTACCATTGAAGACGAGGAAAGTGGAAGTAAGGGCAAAGAGCAGTAAAGCCATAGCTGAATTCATGCTTAATCAACTTGGTTTAAAGGAGCCTAATTGTAACTTTTATTGTAATTGTAATTGTAATTGGAGTGGTGAGAGAGGGAATTTAGAGGATATTATATGCAAAAATTGTTTTACCCAACAATTAATGAGGAATCAATGCATATCCTGAATTTCGTTAAAACTTGGCTTTTAATTCCTTAATCTCACTATTAAGAATCCAATACAAACGTGCATATTTGGAATGCATTTGATCACATGTTATATTTGAATCACATAGTCAACAAATACAAATCAATCCAATTTAAGTATTTCATTTTATTTCAAGTAAGTAATTTTAATTTATTAATTCCTACCATTTTACCTAACACACTGTATTAGTGACGAGATCAGGATTTCAAAAAAAAAGGGAGGGTGCATAAAAAAATTCGGCTAAAATCTTTGTTCTTTTTTAAAACACAAATCCAAACACACCTTTGGATTTGTCTTAGATTTAATAACAAGAATATAAGCCAATTGCTGTGAAAACAAATTTACCTGCATAACATTATAGTAAATGGACTCCGAAACTCATCCTTTTCTATTTGAACAAAATAAAATTATTAAAAAACCAATGTAATAGAAATTAATTAAATTGGTAACAATAAATACGACGAAATTCACACAGTAAATAACCATCTATTTATTTTATTTTCAATATTTTAAAAATAACATTTCAAATGATAATATATGTTGTATATTAAATTCTTAACATAATTCATATTACACTTATTTAAAAAATTATATTTAAAGTTGATAATTTCGTAGCTTATCAGCTTGTAATGTTAAAATAGTATTTTGTATTTTAAATCAACTTATCTATGTAAGAATTACTCATTAATTATTGGGTAAAACAGTTTTCGCATTGATTCCACCGCCACCCCTAGTTCCGCTCTTGGTGACGCTAATCTATTACTCCCTCCGTCTACTAAATATTGTCGTTTTAGAGGGATTTCGTTGTTTCTTTTTTATTGTCATTTTGTATTTTCAAGATATTTTTTTCCAAGTTTTCCATTCCTACCCTTATTAATTTGTTCAACTTCCAAGACAATTATATTCTAATCTTGAATAACAAGAGAAGACTATAGGCCAAATTGTTTTTATTGAACATATTAATAAAGTCTTGAAAATTGAATAGGACATTTATGAAAGGATAAACTAGTAAATAATCTCATTCAGTTAGTTGTTACCTTAAAAACTATGAATTAGTTAAAACGACAATATTTAGTAGACGGAGTGAGGGAGTATTTAAAATAGGTATAATGGAACCAACAATGTCTAACTTATTTGGCAACGCAATTTGAGTATGTGAGAAAAGAAGAATGTTCAAGTCGTACTAAATACTTTGGTAGAGAGAGATGATAAGTAGACCTGGACAGACTCGTCGGATCGCAGGACCTGTTCATGCTCGTTTTTCATAAGATGGGTTTGAACAAAGTAATTGGAGATTAGGTACGACTCAACCCGAACCCATAGTGACCCGAGTAAAATATAAAAGAAGCTTAGTTTTAATATTAAAATTCAAACATGGCTTGCCTGGTCCGAAATTATAATTATTCATTTCAAAAAATTATATATTTATTATATAATCATCTGTACAAAAATTATATAGTTGAAAATTTCAATTTTTTACTAAAATTTAGCATCTAAACTCAATTTTGTGACTTATATTATAAATGTATTTGAAATATATTTTACTATAATTATTGTTTAGTAATAAATATTAAATTTTTTTATTATATAATATTAATTGGTAGCTTGTGGATCAGGTTTGAATTTTAATTATTTTATTAAAATCCGACCAATCCAAACTCAACATATTTTTTCATAGGTTGGGCCATTCTTATGCTACTCATTTTTTATCTAGGCCCTGTCCGAAAACTGAATCTAATGATAAGCATTTGCAGTGACTATAAAATTAAAACAAAATAATCTCAGTGACAGTGAGTATACTTATGTACTCCCTTAATTTCACAATAATTATCGTTTTAAAATTATTTGACAATATAAAGATCACATTAATCAAAGCAAGAAAAATATTTATTTACTTCTATGATATTTATTAATTTGAAATTTGATTGGATATTTTATTTTTTTATTATTTTCAACGTGCATTAAATAAAGGTAAACTGGATAAAATATTTGAAAAGATACATTGAAATCTTAAAATGATAATTATTTTGAAAATTTTCTAAAATTATAAAGTAACGAGGAGTATTATTTATACCAACATTACCCCTGAAACATTTTATCTCACGTGTAACTTTCAAAAGTTTAATTATATTGCAAATATTGATCGCTCAAAATGTAAAAGAAAATTAATTAATTAATTTTTTTCTTTCTCCGTAAGAAACAAGAACACTTGGAAATCAGCATATCAATTTCACTTACCTTTTCTTGAAGAACACCCAATTTGTTCACCTCCGACAAAAATACAAACTTTTTCGAGGCTCCCCGAAAATTATTCAACATTGTAATGATTATTCCCATTTATTAAATTTTATTAAAAAAAATATTAAACAATTATTCATTTTTTTTCTGCTTTACCTCCTTTAAACTAATTTTTATTTCGAGAACGAAAGAAGAATAAGGGGTGTTTCTCAAAACTTTTTCTTTTCAACTTTTAACTTAAAAGTATTTTTTAAAGAGATTTTAATTTATAAGTCAGATAATGAAATGTACTTCATAATTTTTTTTAACTTAAAAGTTAAAAAAAATTGAAGTTAAAAGTAAATTGAAAAAGGAGAAGTTTTGAGAAACACCGCCTAAGTACATTTTGAGATTTATTCTACCCCCTTTAAACCATTTTTCCGGTGTTTGATCTCTTATAGTTTATTGTGTTGAATAAATTTTTGAGTTTTCACTATGCAATTGTTTTATTCAATTGTGAATTTGCTTCAACACAACACAACTTTGATAATTTTATTATTGGATAGGACTTAATTTAAATTTATTCAAAGATATATGTCAATTTTTCATCTTAGGTTTTCAAATTTATATCTTTTAAGTAAGATCGTTCCAAATCTACAAAATTGGTTAATGGTACAGAATATGCCGAAATTCTCGTGGTTATTCGTGAAGTAGAGCTTAAGAAAATATAAATCCCAGAATTGTTATTGTTGTTAAATTTCTTTATGTGTTCCTCTAGTGTAATGACAAGTTATTCCAATCTCCCAATATAATGAGATTATGTTTTCTAGTTATGTTATTATATTCCTTGTTGGTTGCGTACACCCGACCCCCTTAACTCGTTTGTGCGGGAGTCTTGGAAGATAATTGGGGTAATGTTGATGTTGATGTCGATGTTGATGATATAATATGTTGTTTGATTTATGTATCAATAAAAATTGTTCTCCAAAATTCAGTATTAATGATATTCTCATTTTATGTCGAAAAAATAAGAAAGTGTTAATGTCTTAACATAATAGTTAAAACTTTTCATGCGATTATGAAATTTCACAAGTTTGAGCCGCATAAGAAAAACGGGGTTTGATTTTTTAGGAAAAGATAGTAATTGCATTAATGCAAAAAACGGGTAATACTACAACTAGGTGATACAGATAACCAGACCCTATTACCTCATTCAAATTAAAAGCACGAGCAACCGTGTGAGCTAGAGTATTAGCCTCGCGATTATTGTAGCTAAACAAAATAGAGATAAACGAAGAAGCCAAACGCTTACGATCTGCGATAATTGAAGAAAAGTAAGAAAAAACTGCGTATGGACTAACTAATTAACGACTCAAAAAGAGTGCTATTGTCTACCTCAACAATAACATGAGAATAGCGAAGTTCCTTTAGCCAAGAGAGGACGTCCTGAACCGAAAACGCTTCTTCCTCAAGAACTGTAACATGAGGTGATAACCAACCAGCTCTAGGACCAATGAAGAGGCCACCCGCATTTCGCACCACCAGACGAAAACAAACATCATTCCCATCATTAACTAAAGTTGCATCAAATTTGCAGAGGAACCTGCATAAGTCTAAAAGCATGTCGGTGTTGCTGCCCAAACGTACGCCGAGCTTCACTTCCTTGATTGCTAGAAGCCACATCGTCACAGTTGATTATGCTCGTGCTGCTGCTAGCTGCACTCACACGAAGACAACCAGCGACCCCATCAACCTGTACAGAATCATGTCCATGCTGCTAGACAATTGCAGACCCAACTGCACACTCATAAGTTCCATCAGTCTCATTGTCTTTAACCTGATCGGAGCATCCAAGCAACCTGCCATTGAGACCAAGCAGCAAAACAATGTCTGATAATAGACATTTTGGAAAAAATTGTGTTATTTTATTTCAAAACAAAGTTTTTGATATTAGTAAATAATTTTATTGAGAAAATTATTTTTACTAATTTATAATATAATTATATGTTGTATAAGTTGTTCTATGATTTTGTACTATATGTTGCTATATTTTTATTAATAACTATAAATATATGTTTATGAGTTTTATTATTATTTAATTCAAAATTATGAAAATCAATTTAATTACATTTCCCTTTTATTCTTAATGAGCTTACTGTTTGATTTACTCATTTACTTCACCATTAAGTATTATATTAATGGCCAACGTCCATATTTTTCACTATTTATATGCTGCTCTTTTTGAGTTTATTAGATAGAAATTCCAACATTTATTTTGTTCTTACTTTTGTCTATCATATTGAGTTTTTGGTAAAATACTTTTCCTCCTGAATTTTTTTTCTGGATGTGATATTGCATTTATGTTCTTGTTACCACTTTCAAAACGAGAGTGAAGAAGTTTTTATCCTGGGAGGAACTACTAAGTATCCTTAAAAAACAGTGTCTGGCAAGACTCAATTTATCGGGGATTCAAGTTTCTTTAATTTGTTTTATTGTTTATATTATAGTGGTTATATATTACTTTTATTGATTATACACATTGTTTTGGTTGAAAGTGGAATAGGAAAACTCTACGAAACGGATATTACAACTGAGTTGGCACCTTCACAACTGAGAGAGAAAGAGCGGTATGTATGTGTGTGTGTATATATATATATATTATTTTGCCATTTTTAAACAAAATTATTAAAGGGTATTTTGCAGTTCATGTCATAATAAAATATATTTTTTGTATGACAAATTTTATAAGGACAATGGAAATGGGAACAATGGTTCTTGTTCTAATTGATGGGCGGTGATCCTAGTGCCTCAATGAGAGTAACAGAGACTACTATACGTGAAAGTAGTTATCTTCATAATGAAATATTTAAAAATGTGAGGGGTATTGTACTAAGGTTCAAAAACCTTAATTTGTATGTTCTTAGTTTGTGTTGTATATATAATGTTGTATATATGTTATCGGTTTATTGTGATTTTGAGAATGAGAATCATAAAAATGAATAATGGTATCCTAGAAAAATTTGTTAAAAAAATTCTTAAGAAGTTTGTGTATATCCTTTATAATTACAATATTTAATTAAAGGAAAGTGACGTTCATTGGTCAACCATGATAGAGCTGTGATACTTATATTGAGGATACACATTGTATTAAAAATATACAATGATGTAAAACTGAATTTTTTATTCAAATGGGAAAATAAATATCATGGGTATTTTGATAAATATTTTCTTTTCGCTTTTGATGAAAAGAAAATTTTCAATTATTATGTTAGCAATTATAAAATCCTTACTGTTATAAGGTTTTGTTTTTTGTATTGAAAAATATTATTTATTACCTTGAGAGAAATAAATTTTGTTGTTACAAATGTGATTTAAATTATTTACTTTCTCTTTGAAGAGAATGAACAAGGTTGTGAAATTCTTTGAAGTTGAGAAAAATATAAAGGGTTTTTAAGAACTCTTTTGTTTCTTTATAAAATGATGTTATTTGCACATTTTGAAATAGAAAATTTATTAACTTCTTTTATTGTGGTAGAGAAAATAAATTGAGTTTTTCTCTATAAAAAGTTTTCAATAACTGTAAGTGAGAAAAAGAAAATGTAATTTTTTTTTGTATGAGAATCGTAAGGATGATGAGAGTACATTGTGCTAAGAAACTTCTTTTAGAAGTTTGTGTATCCTTTATGATTACAAAATTTGGTTAAAGAGAAAAACTAGTAAATGAGAAGTCATAACAAGGTTTGTAAATACTCGAGAGATATCATGAGCTATATGACATTATACTATGGATATTGGTTGTGCTTAAAGGGTATGATGATAATAATCTTTGGTTAAGATGAGACAAATTTTAAAAATGATTATTTCACTCTTGGTGGTGAAATAATATGAATGTCAACTATACAAAATAAAGCAGAGTTTGTTGTTTTTAAGTTTTATTAAGGTTTAAGAGATATTTTGAGAGATGTCATAAATTATTATATTCCATGTAATGAATTTTCCACTGTTTTAGAATGTTACAGTGATATTGATGGAATCTTTGATTCATATGAAAAAAATTCACGAGTGCAATGATCTCACTTTTGGTGATGAATTAATAATATTGAAGCTAACTAAGCAAATTACAGTCATAGTTAGTTTCTTGAGGGTTAGAATATAATGAGACTAGGTGGTTAGAATTTTACCTTAGTATGTGTTATTTTAGAATTAAAATCAACATATTCAATAAATATACATTGCGATTACAAAATGATAATATTTATTTCGAGAAATAAGACCTTTAATGACAAAAGTATCCATATACGTTTGAGACATATTGTTGTGAAATAACAACTTGGAATTATGTTTACCAACTATGTGAGTCAATAACGATTCTGATGAAATTATCTAACTGGGTTTGAGATATAAATTTTGAAAAATAATTTATTTATTTCAGAAACATCAAAGAGGATGAGACTAAATCCAATATAAATTAGCAAAGATGGAAATCCGACCTATGTGATTGGAGACCCCCAATAATTAGGTTTAAAGGGTAATAGCGAGTCTTTGTTAGTTGTGCTAGCACAAAATATATTATCTCAATCTTAGATGTGTGAAAGTGTTATGTTGCATATTCGAGAGACTGAGTTGTAAGCATCTTAATGAATTTCATCTTTTTTATGAGTGGTATATAAAGTACAATATACACTTTATGAAATTAAATATGTGTGAAGTGGGGCAATGAGGTATTAGCACTATCTTTAGAACATTTATGAAAGACCAGGCACGTGCACAACTTATTTGTGCAAAATCACGCTGTCAGAAATGTACCTTGGTATAATGCGATATGGTAAAATTCATATTCCACAATGACGCATATTTGGTTCAAGTAACTATACCTATACATTTCACCAAATATTTCGGGGATTAAATTTCATCTATCAAGTATTAGTTCAGCTCCAGAAAACATCAATATCATGTATTATATGTCAAAGCTGCAATATCCAGAAAAATTGTTTTATCACAATTTCTTTTGAAATAAGTGGGAAATAATGTTGAAAAAATGTGTTATGTTATTTCAAAGGAATGTTTTTGAGTAAATAATTTTATTGAGAGAATTATTTTTATTAATTTATAATATAACTATACGTTGTATAAGTTATACTATAATAAGAAAACCAGTTTTAAAACTCTTAGAAACGGGTTATTACATTTCCCTTAAATTCTTAATGAGCTTGCCGTTTGAATGGGATAAATGACATTCGTATTTTACTCATTTACTTAACCATATTAAGCATCATCTTAATGACCGACGTCCATATTTTGCACTATGTATATGGCTGTTCTTTTTGAGTTTATTAGATAATTACAACATTTATTTTGTTCTTACTTTTGTCTATCATATTGAGTAATTTTCCTCCTTTTGTGTCCTTTTGCATTTTTGTCTCTGTTACCGCTTTCAAATCAAGAATGAAGAAGTTGTTTAATCGTGGGAGGAACTACCAAATATCTTTGAATTGGACAATGTCTAGCATGACTCAAATTATTGGTGTTCAAGTTTCTTTAACTCTACGAGATGAATATTACAGCTAAGTTTAGCATCTCCACATTCGAGAGAGAAAAAGCAGGAATGAAAATATTATTATTTATATTATTTTGCCATTATTTTTAATGAGACACAGGCTGAATCAAAGTAGATCGCACACCGACAAACCAAATGAACAATAATGATAGAAACACAACCGCTGAACAAGCCAACATGACTCTAACACAACCATTAAAAATCAAAGCGATTTATCATAGACACATGCACAGGGATAAACATATGCATTTCAAACAAAGACCAAACTCTCCTAGCATATGAACATTATTCAAAAAAATTGTGAGCCCACACCACACAACGAACATTAATCAACATTCAAAACATGACGCTGGATCAAATCAGAGCTAACTGTGAGGACGTTAGTGAGAACCCTCCAAATAAAAATATTAGTTTTCAGAGGGAGATTTAAGTTCCAGAAGTGGTATTTTTTATTTGATACAAGTGCATATTAAAAAATTAAAAACGTTTTAGTTATAATTTTAAGCTCTGATAGTTTTAAACACCACGTACATAATGCATTTCTATAAGCCATTAATTTATATGCAAAAAATTAGGGCATTTTAGCAAATAAAACAATTTTGACCTTCCCAACTTACAATTACATAAAACCTATTTTTAAGTTATGTTTTTGCTTTTATGTGAAATACAAATGCTTCCCTTTTTTCTCCAATTTATCGATCTAATCCCTCTTGCCCATCACAAATACTATTCATGTTCGGTGTTATTTTTCGGCCTCATCTATAAGATCCATATTCGTCGTCTTCAACCTTTCGCAAATCTGAAAATTTTGATAATTACTGAGTGTCATGAATAACTTTTGTTTCTTCCTTTTTCTTATATAATAAATTGATGATCAACATATGTTTGTTCTTTTTCCCCCAAAAATTTTTGTTTAGTTTTTTGAGTTTGAGTTCAGAATCCATATTATTAATTTCCTTTGTTCACGCACAAATAAATTTCAAAATAAGAACGGAGAAGCGATTATCGAATCAATTACCAAAAATATAGGAGATGAGAAGAATGACAAGTTTGGAGGCATAAGAACCCATAAATGTTTCTACAAATTTTTTTTTTTTTTTGAAATAAATGTTTCTACAATTTCAATTTGAAAATAACTTGAATCTCAGAAGAAGACATTAAAGACTTATAAATCAGTAGTTCATTCTAGTAGGTTTTGTCCTTTGATTTTTTTTCCCATTCTTTTTGTGTTATCTCCTACATATAAGTTCAATTATTTATAAGCGTTACAGCTAGTAATAGTCAACACTGACACTTATTATTTATGAGTATAATTATTGTAATTGTTATTATAGTAATTATTAATTTTTTATTAATTATTGTTCTGCTTAATGCATCACGAACCTCTTGAACTTGTCTTTAAACATCATTTCCCTTTTCAATTTTCAAAGTTATAAATAATCTCTTTAACTTGCAAAAAATGCATCAGTTTGGCTCATCACGCGTCAATTTCTGATTGATTTGATTTTTCAAGATTATCATTATCGTGATATTTTTTTCTATTTCAATCAAACTCTGATATATCACATTGAAATTTGAAACATAAGTTTGTGTATTTTTTTTTCCAAGTTCAATAATTTATTTGAAACTTTTAAAAGGAAATATTTTTCAAAAACAAGGAAATTCATGGTCTCCAATGTATTCAACCTTATTGTTATAATTGTTTATATAATATATAATAATAACACGTATCTATGCTAAAATAAATGAATTAAACTACCTTAGTTAAATTGAATCAGATTAGAGTTGGAAGAAAAATATATTTTGTTAATTAGAATGAAGTTTTAAAGTTTATAATTCACTTTGCAATGCGTGCACTGAACCATTTGCCCGAAATTGTATTTTTTTGCTATAAAGAGGAAAACTTGCAGAATAAACAAATTAAGGCAGCCTGTCCAACCGAAAAGGGGGGATTTAAAGATGGTCATGGGACGCTACCTGGTGAAATAGTTGCCATACAAAATGACAAGAAGTCAATACGCACAAATACCCAAGCTCTGAAGTAACTTCTTCCCAAACGAAAAATCATTCAGAGAAGAGCCAAAAATGGAGTTTGAACAGCTAAAAGAAGCGATCGAGAAAGTTGAACTTATAGATTCTCATGCTCACAACATTGTGGCTCTCGATTCTTCCTTTCCCTTCATCCATTGCTTCACTGAAGCCTCCGGCGACGCCTTGTCTTCCGCTCCTTACTCCCTCTCCTTCAAGGTTTTCTTTATTTCTTTTTCCTCTCTTTGCTTCTCCTTCCGCCTCATTTAACCTTGAAGATTTGTGCAGTGTTGATTTCTCTTTGATAATATGTTTTTATGTGTAACGAATCGGGGCTGACTTCATTGTTTATGTTATAGAGGAATTTGAGAGAGATTTCCGAGTTATATGGCTGTGAAAATTCCTTGCAAGCCGTTGAGGAGTTCCGTAGATCTTCAGGCTTGGAATCTGTTTCCTCCAAATGCTTCAAAGCTGCGAAAATCTCTGCTGTACTCATCGATGATGGATTGAAGTTGGATAAGATGCATGATGTTGAGTGGCATGCTAATTTCACTCCACTTGTTGGTCGAATTTTGAGAATTGAACGTCTAGCTGAGCAGATTCTGGATCAAGTAAGATGCTTATTTTTCTTTGTTTATTTCTTTTGCGATTTAGGTACTATAAATTGGTCAACCGTAAGATGATTTAGTTGGTTCAGTCCCATCCGAATAAAATATGTTTTCAATTTTTTTGTCTCCAGTACAGTCATAACACTTCGAATGTGATTTGTCAAATCAGATGAACAGTATTTTTATACTTCGTTTATATTCATTTGGTAATTCTGGTGTTTTGAATATGTTTTGTATAATGCATAAGAATATTGTATTTATAATCCAATTCTGTTTTTCATCTTTACGACTGGACTTCAAAGTTCATGGCCTTTGATAAGTATAACGAGATTTTATTTTTCTATCAGCTACCTGGAAATTTGGTGTGCACAAATATGCATCAGTGTTGATATCCCCGTGTTCAAGAGGCAAAATATGGCATATTAAATTCATAATTTCATCTTTCTATGCCTTTTTAATGTGTTAGTAACTCAGTTATTAGATGTGATGGGAAATTGATTTTATACTGAAAGTGCTCCCGAAACAGAATTTCGGAGTAGTTTCGTAGAACTTAGCATGAATATTGATAAATTGTATAACCGATAGTAGCAGAGGAGGTTCCAGAGGTAAAAAATAATGATGAACTGCAGTTGCAGTTGTTCTTTTACCTTCTGTGTCATGATTTTTGTCAAAATTATTCAAATTTGAATTAATTTTCTTGAATTTGTAATGGACTTTCTTTTTATTGACAAGTTGAAATTTCCTACTGCAGCCATTTACATTTTTGTTTTTTTAATTCTGATTTTCCTTAGTTTTTTCCCCTTCTTCGCAGGAGTTACCAGATGGCTCAGATTGGACATTGAATAAATTTCATGAAACCTTCGTCAAGAACTTGAGATCATATCCTTTTTGTTATTTGTAATGATTATCTGATTTTCTTTGTTGTTCCCTGAATAGTTAATTCCTTAAAATTGGTTAAGTTTGCTGATAAAATATTTGGATTGAAAAGCATAGCTGCATACCGCAGTGGCCTTGCAATCAATACAAATGTCACTACGAATGATGCTGAAGAAGGTCTTACTGAAGTCTTAAAGGGTGAGCAAACTGAGCATAATACATGGATTTATTATATGCTGTTTCAAGGGAAATATTAATTTTTTTCCTCTTTCCAGCTGTCAAACCTGTTCGCATAATGAACAAAAGCTTTATTGACTATATATTCACGCAAAGTTTGGTGGTTGCTCTTCAGTTTGACTTGCCAATGCAGATACACACTGGGTAAATGAAAGTTGAGCAGTTGCTAAAGTGAATATTGTGATCTGATTGGTGACAGGAAAGCGTAACATGACTTAGGAACTTGTATTTGATTGTGGTCAGCTATTTTCAAGTTATATGGTGTTGATTTTTGGAGTCCTTTTCTCGAGTCCTTTCCTGCAATGGGGTAAATGAGCTGAAAGAGTGCTCATAATAAAGTCACTGTTAATAATACATATACTGAAATTTAGTTTCTATGTTAGTGAGGTTGGCATTTGTCAGATCATGGCCCTTCTAAGAACTAGCCAAAAAGTCCTAACATGCAAGTGATCTTCCCTCATTCTAATTTAGTTAGCGTAGAGAGCATTAAATTTTTGTACCCAATTTACATGTATATCTGTCTATATTATTTATTGGTTTGCTTTTCACCCGTATTTAGTTTTGGGGATAAAGATTTGGATCTACGATTATCCAATCCCCTTCATCTCCGCATGCTGCTTGAGGATCAAAGATTTTTGAAGTCTCGTATAGTTCTTTTGCATGCATCATACCCATATTCGAAGGAAGCATCATATCTAGCCTCTGTTTACCCACAGGTAGATCAATGGTCTCCAAAGAATCTCTTTTTTTCTCTCTATGAATAATAACTATAATGTTCATACTGTAAGCATCTTTGTAAATGATAAAAATGCTAATTCTTTCAGGTGTACCTTGACTTTGGTTTGGCAATTCCTAAACTTAGTGTCCATGGGATGATATCTTCGCTAAAAGAACTTCTGGAGCTCGCTCCAACAAATAAGGTGATGATAGTACCAGCTTATAAATATTCAGAACGAAGATTCTGCAATTATGGTGAATTGTGTGTTAATTTTGCTTCCACAATTGCATAATAATTTAATAACTAAAATGTAATTTTCGCAATACATAGAAGTGCTTGATCTGATTTTTTTCAGAAACTGATATTCATTCCCTCCATCATGATTTGGTGTCTTGGTTACCCAATTGGTCCTTGCAAAGATGAATTTGCATGGCATGTTTTATAGTTGACTGATGTTTATTTTTTATGACCATATTTAATTACTAGAAATGACAAAATTTGTAGGTCATGTTCAGTACTGATGGCTATGCATTTCCAGAAACACACTACCTAGGTAAGTTAACATTCTTGCCTATTGATTTGATATCGGATTCTGATGATGATAGAGCTTTATGGCATCACAGGAAACATATAGCCGGCCCCACCTAGTGTGAAATTAAGGCTTGGAAAACTTAGACTTTGATTAAGTCCTCTGCTCAAACAGAACTTTTATAAGTAAATACTTTCTTCTTTGCTGATGTTGTAGTTGGTTCTTATTGCTAACAATCAAATCAATGTAGCTTAACTTCTCTCATTATCCATCATAACTGTTACGTTAAATGCTACAATTTGGTAATTTTGGATGCTATGATTACTAGCTAAAATGATTTTGTCCAAGCATCAGACGGTTCCTGACGTATTTGTCAAACATGAGTATTAATGAAATGACAGTTTCGTTGTTTCTTATTTGCTTGTAACTTTTCTCTGCCAAGACTGTTATTTCAAATTGCCAAATATTGCTGTTACAGGTGCAAAGAAGTCTCGGGAAATAGTATTTTCTGTGCTATGTGATGCATGCTCAAGCGGTGACCTCACAATTGCTGAAGCAATTAAAGTGGCCGATGACATCCTAGCAAAAAATGCAGTCAAGTTTTACAAAATGAATATAAGTGAGAACAAATTTTATTCAGAGAACAATGAATCTTCCAACTCGGTGAACATTGGGAGTACTTCGGATAATTGCATTTCATTTGTTCGCGTCATCTGGATCGATGCATCTGGCCAACACAGATGCCGCGTAGGGTTTTTTCTTGTAATTTTTCCAACTCTTTCTGAGCTTGGCCTTCTCATTTTTCATTTGTGTTTTCAGGTTGTTCCAGCAAAGCGCTTCAATGATTTTGTAAAGAAGAATGGTCTTGGTTTGACTTTTGCAAGCATGGGAATGAGTTCAGCAGTTGATGGTCCAGCAGATGGTACTAATCTGACTGGAGTAGGAGAGATAAGATTGATTGCTGACTTGTCAACAAAAAGGAGAATCCCATGGTACTCTTTGAATCTCCAGGAAACTCACTGGATTTTACGGTTATGTTAGGCTTAAATAAATGTTAGGGTTAATGCATCAAAGGTACCTGAACTTATCCCAAAAAACCTCTTGGCTTCTTGAACTTTCAAAGTGATCTCGTAACTATCTCAATTTTAAAAAAGTTTACCACTTTGCTCCTCATTGCCACATGTCAGCTTCTGATTGGAGGGAGAAAATCAAGAAAATTACATCTTTGAAAAGTCAAACTAACCAGAAGCTGACACGTGGCATTGAGAAGCAAAGTGGTGCATTTTTTGAAAGTTGAGGGTGCTATGGAATCACTTTGGAAGTTCAGGGGGCAGTAGGTCTTTTGAGAAAAGCTCGGGTACCTAGTGATGCATTAACTAATTGTTATCTTTGAATTAACATGTGTCTTTTGAGCTGATTCTGTTTTGCAATAGGATGAAACAAGAGGAGATGGTTCTGGCTGACATGTATCTTAGACCAGGGGAACCATGGGAGTATTGCCCAAGGGAAGCATTACGTAGGGTTCGCTATGTGTTAAAACAAGAATTTAATCTGGTATGATTCATCTTTTTTATCTGGCTACTCTTTTGATTGGAGTTGCTTCAGTATATGTCATACTTTATTTGCTGGATTTCGATTTTATAACTGTATATATTCTCAGGTGATGAATGCAGGATTCGAAAATGAGTTTGTGCTCCTGAAGAGCGTGGCAAAGTAAGCATATCTCTATTTCTTTGTCTAATAAAATAAAATTAATATTGAACCTACGATAATGCCATTTTGCAGGGGAGAGAAAGAGGAATGGGCGCCAATTGACTCAGCATGCTACTGCTCTACATCAGCATATGACGCGACAGCCCATATATTTCATGAAGTTTTTGCAGCTCTTAACTCTTTAAATATTAATGTGGACCAGGTACGGTGGAAAACGCCAAATTTTGTGACACTAGTATTCGAGTTTGATAGCTATAAGTTAAATTTATGCCTATTTAAACCATACCATCTGTAATTGGAATGTATAAAAATAGAATGGATAAAAACCATGGTTTTCAGAACCGGACCGGTTATCGAACCGGTGAAGATGGTAGTATATGGGTTTAAGGTTCAACTGGATTAAATCGGTGGTCGAATCGGATTTTCTAAAAATTGAAAAAATATTATTTATATAAGATATGGTGAATTTATTTACACAATACACTAGATAAATAAAGTAAATATTTAATTTAAAACTAATTAAAATTTTTATATAGATATTATAAAAGAAATATAATACAAATGTGTATCAAATAAGTGCTGTAGTTGAGTGGTAGGCATGATGGATAACAAGCTGAAGGTTCTGAGTTCGATTCCTGCCTATTGCAAAAAAACATTATTTTTAACAAGAATAAGTGAACCGGCTGGTTAAAGCAACCGGTCAACGTCTGGTCTTTGACCAGGCATTGAACCAGGTGAAAACCGACCGGACCAATGGCAGATTCTGGTCAGACCTGGTCTGACCGGCCAGTCCGGTCCGGTTTTCAAAACAATGATAAAAACAACTCAAAGGAAAAATATGTGGGTGTAATAATTACTAAATAAGCCTACCAATAATTAAAGAGCAATACCAATTGATTATGTTTTACATATTTTATTTCCTAACAGTCTCTTTTTGTAATATGGATTCACCCTTTTTCTGTTGATTAATTTCCATCCATAAGTTGTGCAGTACCATAAAGAAGGTGGGAAGGGCCAATATGAGATGGTGTTGGGGCATACTGAATGTATGCAATCTGCCAACAACCTTATTTATACTCGTGAGGCTATTAGAGCTACTGCCCGCAGACATGGACTATTGGCAACTTTTGTTCCAAAGTAGGTTTTTGAAATGGTTTTCTTCATCAAAATGCCATCAAATCAATCACAATGATAATTCTGTGTAAACTTATGACAATTTCACGATAAATTACACATATAATACATTTTCTATTAATGTTCGGTAAACAATTGTTGGAAGTTTTCTTTTTTTTTTTTATTCCTCTCGCATGACAAGTATAACTTCATTCATTATTCTGAATAGGCTTAATGCATAACCCCCTGAACTTATCCAAAATGAGCACTTGTCATCCTGAACTTTCAAATGCGTCGAACTTGTTTAAATTGCATCAGTTGTCCCCCTCATTGCCACTTGTCAGTTTCTTATTCATTGGGAAGCTGATATCTGCTTTTCCCTCAGATATGCACCAGATGACCTTGGTTCCGGATCCCATGTTCATATAAGCTTGTGGCAGAATGGCGAAAACGTTTTTATGGCATCTGATAATACTTCCAAGAATGGAATTTCAACTGTTGGCGAAGAATTTATGGCTGGGGTTTTGCATCATCTCCCTTCAATTTTTGCCTTCACGGCACCAGTTCCAAACAGGTTTTCCCCCGATATGGGTTAATCATGTTAATTCATTGCTGTTCTTGCAAGTTGTAATTTGAATTACTTATATATGCACTGTTACTGATGTTGACGCCCCATTTTCATTTTCTATAGTTATGATCGATTACAACCAAATACATGGAGTGGAGCGTATCAGTGCTGGGGAAAAGAAAACAAGGAAGCTCCAATAAGAACTTCATGTCCACCTGGCATATCAGACGGTCTGATCAGCAACTTCGAAATTAAGTCGTTTGATGGATGTGCCAATCCGTACTTAGCCTTGGCTGCTATTGTTGCTGCTGGTATTGATGGGCTTAGGAGGCATATTCCCCTTCCTGAACCTGTTGGTAAGATCACTTATCATGTAGCTTCTTTTTCCACGTTTCCATGTAGAACATGGCATTCTTTTGACATCTGAGAGACGTTTGCAATGTGATATCTAAAAAAATTTATTGATGTGATCTGCGCAAAAAAAGCTATTTTTTATTTCAATAGCATTTGAAGAGTTGAGAAATCTCATTCAATAATGCTTTGTGTTCTTGGATGCTTTTTGTCTGCTAAGATTTACGGCCGAGTTTTGCTTTCCTAATAGGCTCAATACACATCCAAAACCCCTTGAACTTGTCCCTAAACGCCATCCCCCCCCCCCCCCCCCCCCCCAAAACTTTCTAAAGTTCCAATTAACCCCCCGAACTTGACACCAATTTGCCCCCTCAATGCCACATGTTAGAATCTGATAAGAGTGAGAAAAATCAGGAAAAGGAAACTTTTAAAAGTCGAAATCAATCAGATGCACTTTTTGCAAGTTCAGGGGTTATTTGGAACTTCTGAAAGTTCAGGTAGAAAATGGAGTTTAAGGACAAGTTGAAGGGGCTCCACATGTGTTAAGCCTTCCTAATATCATCTTCTTGTTTATGCATGATAACTTTTTCCTAGGTTATAACTCTTTTTCCCCTTGGTGCTTAGGCCATTATTCTTGTAATGTAAACTCTTAAAGTTATCTGAACCACTCATTCACATGTTAAATTCTCTCTATCATCCACTTACAAAACTTGAAATTTTTTACTTCACCAACATGAAGGTATTGAGAGGAAAATATTTAATTGTAATTTTTTTTCCACCAGATGTAAACCCCTCCATCCTAGAAGCAACTTTGCAAAGATTACCGGCTACACTTTCTGAATCAGTGGCTGCTCTAGAGAGAGACTCCATCATGGAGAATTTATTAGGGGAAAAGCTTCTGGTTGCTGTAAAAGGAGTCCGAAAGGTATGCTCAAATATTCTTTCTAAATGATGCCTTGAACATGTTTTCTAGTAAGTACGCCAGGAATAAGTAAAATTTTGCCATGTAATGTAACCGCTCATGCACTATAGAGATTTTTTTACCTCAATTCTCCTAAAGTGAATAGATTCTTTACAACATTTTTCATGTGCAATACATATATTTTCAAAATGACTCGCAATGTGATCACTTTTACGTCAAATTTTCTTGGACTAGGGAAGCTGTTTTTATCATTATGAGCCATCAATATTATTTTTAAAAAGCCATCTTAAGATTTTGAGCTATTCTTGAATTGTTTCGTTCGTGTGAGTGCTCTAATTACAGAGTTTGGTGTCAATTTGCAGGCAGAGATTGAGTATTATTCAAAGAACAAGGAGGCATACAAGCAGATGATACATCGGTATTAAGTAAATAACTATCTGAACTGAAAAATAACGGACCCTATGAGGCAAATTCATGCTAAAACCCAAGTCTATAGATATATGTTTTAAATGTAAGGCACGTTCCACACAACATAACACTGTCATGCTGAGATATTATTTATTATATACTTCTGTAATATTCAGGAAATTTGTTACTAGCGCTACCAAATGTTAGCCCTTTGACTATAGCCCACTTCATATCTCCTTGACCCCAAGCTAATTATTAATGTTCGGACAATTTTGTTAAGTCACGTGCTGTTTTGCGTCGATTTCGGGCAGAGCTTATTTGAATAAGCCTAATGGTTTGATGGGGTCTTTGATTTTCCTGACTGGCAATTCTTGAACTTATCAACAATTCGACCACAATTTGATGTTTTATTTATATGTTGATTGACTTAACCATTAAATTTGATTATTTTCATATTGGTGAGCATTATAACTTCACACTGACAATTTTTTGTGCACAAAATAAGCTACTATTATCTTAGGTATTCAGACAAGGAGAATTTAATTTGTGAATTTCTATTAGATAGAGACCTTAACAGCATATGAAAATCGTAATTTGTAAATTAACTTTTAATTTGATTCAGTTCAGATTGAAATCAGTATAGATTCATTAATTTTAATAATAATTAATTTTACTATTAATAAAAATCTATATTAATAATAATTATAATTAATAATAATGTAGAAAAAATAATTAAATGTAGTTAACAATAATTATAAATGTAATAAGAATCATTCATAAATTGTAATAATTAGTAGTGTTATTAAAATAATAATATCATTATTGATATCACTGTAATATAATAATATTTTTAATTATAATTAACTATATATTAATTAAAAATGTGATATATTATAAAGATAATAACACTTAAATATTTATTACTTAATTAAAAAATAATCAAATAATATGTGATAAATTTAATCCTAACTACAATATAATAACTAGTTTTATTTATTACAATTATTATTATTTAAATAATAAAATTATAATTAAATAATTTTATGTATATATAACAAATTTTTATTATAATGTTACTGGAATTATTTTATTTGTTATATATACATATAATTATTAATATAAATATCATACATATCAATAATTATTATCATAATTTATTAAAATAAGTGTTTTATATTTTATATATATATATATATATATATATATATATATATATATATATATATATATATATATATATATATG
>CATIWQ010575386.1:0-27369 GCA_949673415.1 Euphorbia schlechtendalii
AGGATACATATAAAAACCAGCTAACTAGACTCTTACAAATTTTAGCATTTTATAGGTTGGATTTTATGATAGAAAAGTAACAGAAAAGAATTTGGGAGATTTTTTATTTGGTAGTAATACAATGGCCCCACCCACCACCCTTCAGTCAAACAATTTTATGTTTTCTGATTGGATGATAAGCTATCTAAAACAAGCTAAACATTAAAGGATAACATTATTACAATACATATTAATGTAGTGTAGAAATGGGCGTTTTTCCAAACTTATGATTTGTGACTTATAATTTAAAAGTGTTTTTTTAACTTTTAAGGAGTTTAAAAATAAGTGGTTAAGTATTTCTGTAAAACGATTTTTAAGTCATTAAAAGTGTTTCTTAAAATTGAATTTTAAGTCACTTTTAAGTTGTTGAATCTTGAAAAGATTATAAATTATATATTTTATAAAAGTATTGAATATAATATAGGGGGGTAATATTGTAATTTGTTTGGTCAAAAAGTAGATTTGAAAAAAAGTCACTTTTAAAAAATAAGTATTACCTACTTCTTATATTTTACTTAAAAGTAACTTTTTTAAGTTGAAAAAAGTTTAGAGAAACACTAAACTAACTAATTTTTAATTTAAAATTCTACTTTTAAGCAAGTTTGACTAACTTTCAAGTTTAGAGAAACACCTTCAAAATTGCAAAATAAAACACAGTTAAGAGAGGCTCGAACATTCGAGTCCATATCTGCCGTTAAGACACATCAGAAAACAAATTATATCTTCAACTATGATATATATTAAAAAGTTTAAACTACTAAATGATAACTATCACTTTTCCGGCGATTGATGGGACACCACCCCATGCCCTCCCTCCGCCCCTGGTTTTGGTTAATCCATTTTAAATTGAACACATTTTAGTCAACATTAAATAATTGATAGACCATTGTGGTAGTAGAAATTTGTTAGTATTATTTTCAAGCCGTTTTTATAACTTATGAATAAAATTTTCGGGAACATCCATTCCAGAAAGATTAATAATAAATTGCGAATGGAATGGGGCAAAAATATGCCCAAATTAAAGTATGTGGACGGATCAGTTTTGACAAATATATTTAATTAGAGGGGTAAAGTATCTAATTTAAAATTTGATTTGATAGTAACAGTCAACGCCGTTCAAACAAAGAGGGAATGAAGCACCCATACATGTCTAGATTCACACACCATGGGTATAATTCCCATATTTAAGTCTAGATGCACACACAATATTTCCTCATTAGTTATCCAATTTATAGGTCTTTGACTTGAAAAAGAATTTCCACGAATCAATTTGACAAATATACTCAACTACAAAAGTATATTTTTAAGTGTATTTATGGGAAGAATCAACATATATAGTTATATATAGGGGTATAATCGATCTATTCGGTTGAATAACTGAATCGAATCGAATAACTTAAAAGTATGAACTAAAATAAAATGTTAAGTTATCCATTACCCTTATATTAATTTGCATACATACATTTAATTATTATTTAAAATTAAGAAAGTAAAGTAATGTTACAATAATTGAAATAAAGTTTGAACATACAAACTCTCAGTTTGCCAAATCTGAGATAAGAAACAAATTAATCATGTGTTTAGACTAGATTGAATATATTAGGAATTCTTAAACTTGTTCCTAAATACTCATTTATATTTTGAATTTTTAAAAGTTTAAAATCATCTTTTAAACTTCCAAAAAAAAATTTCAAACAAACCTTTCGATCTTGTAAAAGTAAACCCATCTGCTCCTAAATGTCATGAGTCAGATTTTGGTTGGTTCGACTTTTCAAATATGTCATTTTTCTCAACCCGAAACTGACACGTAACATTGAGAGAGACAAATAAACACTTTTCACAAGTTCAGGTTATTTGAAAATGCAAGTAGTTTGGTAATATTAGAAATCTCAATGCATATATATATAGTTAAATTATTTAATTAAGTTATTATCTTGTTCAGCATATTTGAATGAGTTTCATATCAGTAATTTTAGAACGCATATTGATGTGAAACAAGTTTTTCTTATGATGTGTGTATAGTCAGTTAGGATTAGGCACACATTACATTTTTACAATTTAATCAGTTTTTTAATATGTAATCTATAAAAAAAAGTTACAGTTGATAGATTCTTATAACTTTTTCATTGCCGATTTAGTAATGTCAATTATTTTTTAATAAAATCCGAATGATCAAATAAGCTGAAAGTATATAAAATAGATAATTAAAACCGAACCCGAACCGTAAAACTAAAACAGAAATTCATTGGTTCAATTGGTTATTTCAGCTAGGCTCGGTATTTTTAACACCATAGCTATGTGTTTACAAATCCTTCGTATCATTCAATAACTTGTAAAAGAAAAGATTTTCCTCAATAACAAAACATAACTCATTCATTATTAGAAATGCTTACTATCACAGAAAAAAAGTCGGAGTAGTGTATAATTAGTTTACAAATTCATATTATATAGAATGATATCGACATAATTTGTAGTTTTGGTTCATCAACTTTAGGTTGGCAGAAATTTTATATTAATATCATTTGTTTGACACCCATTGACATTATGAAATCTTCACCTTCCATCCTGTTTTCATGTTGTGGTGGAGATCTAACTACCCAAAAATGAAAGGTTAAGATTGTAAAGTGTAAATAAATGTTAAATAAGTTGTTGTTAAAATTTGACATAATTTAAGTTTGACTTTTCACTTTAAATAAAGGCAGAGGAATAGGCTGGGTAAAGACTGTCAAATGTTCTACTATAATGAAAATGATATGAATTAAACCTACGTGGAAATAGCCTAGGTAGATGAATCTATGTGACAAATTTAATCAGATAGAAAAATTTCATATTGACTTGTATATACTTAACAATTAGCGCCACTATAACAAAGAATGAATGAAGAACAAAAAAGCAAATAAATGGATGTACGTGTTCCTCTATATACGTCCAGATTCACACATCAATTCATTTATGCACCATACATCTCATTTGTATGTATGTTTTTCTCTAAAATTTGTTTCCCTTTGTTTTTGATTAATGCATTTGTCACTCCTTGTTCAAAATAATCTTTTATCAATCCCGAACTTTCAATTGTGACAGATATCCTTTAAATTTATTTAAAATGCATCAGTTTGCCCACACATTGTCACATGTCAGATTTTGGTTTGTTTGACTTTTTAAATATATCATTTCTCTCTCTTCAACCAGAAGCTGACATGCAACATTGAATGGGAATAAATTAATGCAATTTTTGCAAGTTCAGGATGACAACCGACTTATTTGAACAAGTTCAGAGAATAATTTATGCATCAAATCAATCAATTTCTTTTTCACACATGAACAATTTATTTAAGAGTAAATTTCAAAAAAATACATTGTGGTTTCGACCATTTTAAAAAAGGAGCATGTGGCATTCAAGGTCTCAAAAGGAGGTATGTTATTTCGAACCGTTATCAAAACAAGAAATTTTTGTTAACTCTGCTAGTTTCGTTGACGTGGCAATGAGTAATTTTGAGAAACCTAAATTTGTTCATCTTATTTTCTTATGAACCCTAAAATCAAATCATTCATTAAATTTTGCAGCTCACCTCTCCTTTTACAGAAAATGTTTTGTCTCAGTTTTATTGTTAATTAGATTTCTCTGTAATTTGTCAATTGAATCGGGAAGCTATTGAAAGTTGTTTCGAAAATTTATTAAGTTAATGAAGCCTTGGGTTTTTTCCTCTTTTGAACAAAATTGGTTCAAATATGTTGTTGAAAAACGGTCAAAATCACATGATATTTTTTTAAAATTTACCATATATTTATAGGTGTATTTTTATAAAGTCAGTGTAAAAAATACATATTTATATATGTTAGACATTACAGCTCATAATGTGGTCGTTACAGTTATTTTAACATCAAAACAGAAAAAAGTGGGCAGTACAAGTTTTAAGATAATTTTTACGGCATCTAAAGTTTTATATTGGTAAATGAATTTTAAAAAATGACCTGAATGAAAGTCACCCTATCAATTTAGTAACGTAACAGAACACATTTTAAACTTTGATGTTAAGATACAACTACTTATTACGTTAGATCCAAATTATACAAGTATAAGTTATGAATTACATATGTATTGTTTTTGAAAATAATTGCATAAGTATTGTTGTTGTAACAAATGGTATGTTGATGTTACAAATGTACCCTTACTGTAACAGACACAACAATTGATTATATAAAAAGTATATAGTTGATGAATTATAAAAGTATAGTTGTTATTAATGAGATTGTATGAATTTTAGATCCTAATTATACATGTATATTTGTTGTTTATGATAAAAAAATTTAGATTCAAATTATATTACATGCTATTGTAATTCAATTATTGTAACAAACAATATGGTTAATGAATAAAATGTATATTTTCTTTAACAAATGGTACAGTTGATTGTAGAAATTGAAAATGACAAAGTAATTAATAAAGCAAAGATATTGTACAGGAAATCCATCATTATTTATTGCTAAACCAATCCAATTATTTCAATTAAATATGACGTTTCTATCATTTTTACCTGAACAATATTGTTATCAATTTACAATTAAAATTTCGGTGCTCCGGTTTGCAATTACAAATAGTATTGAATTGATATTGGACACAATTCAATAATTGCAATTTCACCTTTTAATTTATCTCAATTATTGATGGTGGCCTTTGATGCGTTTTCAGTTACATATTATAATCGGACATTACAATAGTAGTGTACTTCTGATTGCTTGTTTGTATTTGTTAAGTAGGTTGCCTTAAATCCAAGGCTTTACAAATAAAAAGCCCAAAAAATATCTGGGCGTATTTCCCTATGCAATATTGGATTTTAGATGTAAGCCCAAACCATACTTATCAAATACATGGGCTTCTTAGGTCTTGTAACAATATGTTGTTGGGGTTAGGATTCTAACTGGCTTGGTTTTTTATAAGGATCAATTATGCATATTTACAATTAAGTTTAAATTTATATCTAGTTGAATGATAATTATTTTTTTAATAATAATTAGTGATAGGAGGTGACGAATAACTTAGCTAGTAGTCCATCCATCTGCAAAATATTGACAATTTAGAGGAATTTTTATTACTCTTTTTTATTGTCATTTTGTAATTTCAATGTTTTTTTTCTTTAAGTTTTCTATTCCTACCCTTATTAATTTATTCAACTTTCAAGATAACCAAATTCCAATCTCCAACAATAAGATTAGAAGACTATAGGAACCGATATTTAAACACTAACAAATTATTTTTGTTGAACATAGTTATGAAGTCTTGAAAATAGAGTATGACATTTATAAAATGATAAATTTGTAAATCACTTTGTTCGGTTAATTATTATCGTAAAAATCGTGAACAAGTAAAACAACAATATTTAGTAGATGGAGGGAGTACTTAAGACTGAGTTGATAATCTCTAGGCATCTTTAGTTCAAAACACATATAAGTGGTATATAATTTTTCTTTTTAAATTTTATACATGACTAGTTGCTCAAATATGTGGAATAATCACGAGAGTCAAACAAAAGATTATACAATATTTTATACTTCTTCCAGATTTTTTAAGTATCATAATAGACTAGATGATCAAAATCAGTAAAAAAATTTATCATGCTTTTAAAATGATTAACATTCTCTTGATATTTATCATGAATTTTTTTTAATTGCCTACCTATATTTATATCGATATTTTTTCCTAAAGTTTTACAAAATAGAAATTAGAAAAATAATGTAGTGTCAATGAATATAATTTGTACATTAATTACTGGATGCACCGTGCTAGTTTCTTTAATGTCCTTCCATCAATTTCTTTGATGCTTGTCCATTTTTACACCGTACGTTTTCCATAAAGTATAATTAAATATGTATAGTTTTCTCTTAAAATCAAAACAATCAAATTAAATATACTACCACGTGTATTAATTTAATAAAATGAATCAGTAAGTTATCGCAGAATTAGCTGGAATCGATTCAAAGGAATTTATTATTTAATATTAAATCGAAAAGTCCTTTTCTTTTAAAAGCACAAGCAAAATCCAGTGAATACGTGTAATTAGATTTTCTACCATCATCAATTTTATACCCATTCTTTAGTAAACGTGTATTGACAAACTTTGTTCCTAGATAAGGAAAATAACAATATATAAAGATAAATTAGTACTGAAAAATCACTTTAACTTACTTGGTAGATATGTCTTTTAGACCTCATTTATTCAGTCTTTGTTGCATACATATTATTCTTTTTTATCCTGCATGCAACATTTATCTATTTAATCATTGTGGTATATAATCTGTTACCTTCTGAGGTTGTAAAATTTTAGAGTTTCCGTTTATGCTATAAAGAATAACACGTACTTAAGGGAGCAAAAAGGCAATAGTTTAATATAACACAATCACCGAATGGATAATTGGTATAGCATATGGACCAAACGAGTCATTGCCTATAAATATGTTTGTTTGATAATTTTTTTTCAACGTTGCGAACAATGTTTTATAGCCGAGTGTGCGGAAAAAAACTCAAAGTTTAACTCTCATTGAACACATTTGTAAAAGGTAAAAAATTTTAACTGTAACTAACCCCTAGCAAAACTATCCAATTAAATAAATACTTTGTACAAAGAAAAGAGCAATCTTTTATCAAACAACTATTAATACACAAAGTAACTTTACTAAACAAATGGTAGTGCCATATATGAGCAGTGTTTTAAAAAGCGTTAGGCGCTAGTCGGGCGGCCGAAGGTGAATCAGGGCCTAGGCGGACTTAGGCGCTAGTCAGTAGAGTTTAGGCGCTAGGCGTAGCCAGGTGCGACCCTCAAAATAGCGCCTAGGCGGGGTCTAAGCGGATCTAGGCGGGGATTTTTAAAACAGTGTATATGAGTAGGAAAAGGCAAGCATATGTACAGAGCCGAACCTACAGATTTTGGGCCCTAATAAGTGAAATGTTGAAAAAATATATGTGATTACGAATTTAATTTTACCATGTTTAGACTTAAAATTGCAAATAAAAAGTTAATTAATGAATAAAAAATATATAATTAAGGATAAATACATTAAATTTTTACCAATAATAAACTACGGAAAAAATTAAACTTAATCATTTAGTTAATTTACATTTAATGATAATAGCTATATTTCATTAATTAGTTAATTTATAATGTGAAGTATATTTTTTTAATAAAAAGGGAAAATATGATATTGCTTTTATATAGAAAAATAATACTGGAATCCACAATTTTGTTAGGTTCTGATCCCACAATTTTTGTAAGGTTCTAAGCAAACGCCTCATTGGCTTCTACCATCACTCTGCATGTGTAGCTACATCAATTCTTTGAGCAGGTGTTTGTTAGCCATTTTGTTGAAGATTGATAATTTTAAATAAATATATTGATGACACTTCATTCATTGTATTGTTGTAATTTGGCTTAATTATTTTACTATTGTCTCACTTTTTAGTTTCATATGACTTCTTACATACGAGATGTAAACTAGTTCAAGCTAGCTAGCTAAGCTACTAACTCAAGAAGCATCGATAAACAAAATTTAGATTGAAGCCAGCATAAATTAATCTTGCATTTTAGTAGGTGTAATTCTAAACCTTTGATTTAACTCAAATTTAATTTAATTAATTTCATTTTTTTTTTCAAAATTGTATAATTGTCTCACTATCAGTCTTGATCACCTAGTTATTGGCCCAATCAGGTGAATAACAAATAAAGGAAATACGAGTTTTGAAAGCCACTCAACCCATCTAGGGGAGATCATTGGACGGTTTGGTCCAAAACCGAACCGAACCAAAAACCAAATGATAGAAAAATTAGGAATCTAATACCGAACCTAATAGAATTTGGTTCGGTCCGGAGCAAACCTAAATTTAGGTTCAGTTCGGTTCCATATAAAACTAAATTGTATTTCCGTATTGAAAAAAATTAACTAATTTTTCGGAGCAGTAAAGTTAGAAATGTAATAATTATTTTCATATCAAATAATTAACTATTGCTTAAGAAAGCGAAATTAAATTGGTAATGATTATAACAAAAACTTAAACAAACGTAGAACGAAATGAACTCAAATTCAAACCAAATATCAAAGTTAATAAATAGTTATATCAGTTATCGGAATAAATTCAAAAATGAAAGGGAAAAGTTTAATTTGGACCCAAATTCATGTTCCAAAACAATAAATATTATTATAACAAACTAAATACATCCACTAGTATGCAAAGCATTTTTTTTCATTTCAACAATCAACCAAATAAGAATAAAATAAAATATATTATAAAATTTTAAAAAGTATATATCGTGAATGACCGAAAGAAAGGAAAAAACCTTAATCTTTTTAACTAAGTCCGATTCTTGGTTTATTTGGTTTTTTTTTCAAAACCGAGAACAGAACACAAAACCAAATTAGCAATATATTAGAACTAAGAATTGAACCAAATTAGTTCAGTCCGGTTCTCTGATTTGGTTTGGTTATTTAGGTTTCTTGGTCTCCCTTAAACCCATCCATGATTAATGGGCCTGTATTTTTGTAGTCGGATCTGTCAACCTGGTGTGGCTTTCCAACACCAGTCAAATTTCTAACACATCTCGAGAAGAATGATGAAAATTCTGATAGTATAGAAAGTAAAAAATATACAAGAATCAAAATAAGCAGTTTTTGTCTTGGCCTGCGATCATGAGAGTGCGTGTAACCGTCATTTCTAAGAATCATTTTCCAATCATTCTGATTTCCTTTTCAATTCCAATTTCGTTTTGTCATGTCATTCTGTTAATTTAATTTCCTTTTCAATTCTAATTTCACATTGTAATATCATGGATACAAACCTTATTGATGATCTGCAGCGTGAATATGACCGTCTGCAAGTTGGTGAAGGGGGTGAAGTGCAATTACAGGAGAACGAAAATCCTAATTCTGCTGTTCCTTGCAATTACGATTTATGTTTTGTGGGACAATTATTTTCGGAGAGGGAGGCAGATGTTGTTCATGTTCAGAGGACCCTATCAAAATTACGGGTGCCAAAGTGTGAAGTGAATGTCGATCAGGTTAGTAAAAATCGATTTGTGTTCAGATTTTTCCATCCAGTGGAGTTTGCAGGGGTTACATCCTTGGACATTCAACAATAAGTTAGTGGCGTTAATGGAGTTAGGGGATGAGATGGTTCCGGCGAATATGGAAATACATAGAACTCCAATTTGGGTGCAGGCTTTTGGGTTACCAGGTGGTACTTGTTCAGATCAGATTTGTCAGGAAATCAGAGACTTTCTAGGCAAGTTAATGGAAGTCGACGATAACAACACTGGTAGAGGCTATTCTTATTTGCGTCTCAGAGTTCGTATTCTGACAAAAAAATCGCTTAAGAAAAAGATGGCATTAAGACTGAGAGAGAATAAGTTGATTTATATCGATTTCAAGTATTAGAGGCTTCCATCATTTTATGTGTAATGCGGGTTGCTAGAGCATACCGAATGGTTTTGTCCATTATCATACGTTCGTAACGATTTGGTGAAGCAATATGATAACTCTATTAAAGTGACTTTTCGGCAATTTATGGTTACAAATGATGATTGTTATTTAAGAGATTAGGATGGAAATAGATTGAAGTTGAATGAAAGGCATGAGATGTATGAGAATACCATGGTAATTTGGAGGATTCTGCTGTAGAGATTGAAGGTGTTCTTAATAATAGTATGATGCAAGTAGATGTTGCCATGGATGTGAAGAGAAGGAGAATGGAGGATGAGTCTATCAAGGTTACTTCGGTTTCTCTTACGAGTACAAGGAGGGATTCTGAGTTATCAAGTTATCTACCAGAGGTGGGTTCGGTTAATCGAGCCGGCCTACATCAATGAATATCCTTAGTTGGAACTGCCATGGTTTGGGCAAACTACGTGCAGTTGAAGAGTTAGAGGAAAATATTGATTCCTCTAGGCCCAAGGTGGTGTTTCTTATGGAAGTTTGGGTGGGTAGAAGTGTTGTAGAAGGCGTCCGTAGGAGGAAGTGTTACGATGATCTATTTTATGTCCCTCATATTAATAATGGAGGGGGACTCGTGTTATTGTGGAAGGTGTGAGCGGACGACACGGAGCGGTGGGCCGAGAGCGCTCGGAATGAGAGGCGCGGTCCACCGGGGTGTTTTAAATATAAAGCACCGGGTCGTGGACCTGGGAAAAAGTGTACTGGGTCGGGGATCCGGAAAAGGTTTGGTAGAGAAAGCGAAAACGTTTTTTACATTGGTTCAACCCTGAATCCGCCGTCTCTTAATGTGGAGTCGCTACCTGGATTAACTCTTTCCGGGAATTAGAGTCCTGTGAGGCTTAACATCCGGGGGACGGCCCACTAAGACGCAGGGATTCGGGTCTAGGATAAGTTGCTTATTTCTTAGGTGATCACATTATATTACATCTGTAGAAAATCGTATTTCTTAATTACGCGTATTCGCACTTAAGTCATTTTCGAGTTTGAAATGCATGATTTAACGTGTATACGGAAAGTAGTAAATCCATACATCAAACATTAAATAAATGCGAAAAAGTAAATGCGGAAAAGTTTAGATTACAAAACCTCGGGGGATGCAACCGCCAGCCTAATCTATTAATTACATTTCCTTAAACTAATATTTGCAATACCCAAAGGAAAAATAAATTTCTAGGCATACATCTAACCTGCATCCACAAAGGTTAGCACGAGATATATCACATATGTTCGATTTGATTTTGAGAAGACCCGTGTGGCCTAATTAAAACATCGACTGTTTAAAGTTGCTATTTTAAATTAAAATGAATCATTTTTATTTACAAGTATGTTGATCAATTTTTATTAGTGAAAATAACCACATGGTAAAATGTGAGGTCTGTTATCCGGGAATACTTTTTATTCCATTCGTGGGGGTATTCTAACAGGTGTATTTTTATTAATAAAGAATTTACAGATGAAAAGAAAAAAATTACAACATTTACAATAATAATAAAATTCTAGGTCCACAAATAAGATCAGAAAAAGATGAAGCAGAAGATGAGCACGAAATCCGCAGTTCTAGGAACTCAGAGGCTTACCATTTCGGTGTGAATCCACTTTGGTGTATCCGTATGATCTTAGGGAGCGTTTCTCGTTTGTTTTTTAGTTGTGATTTGAATGGAAAAATAAGTGTTTATTTCCAAAAGATAATCAGGCTCGGGTTCTAAATTTGTTTTAGACCCGAGAATATCTGAGGATTTTTGAAGAAAAGTAGATGAAGAATGATTTGAAAATAATTAAAAGTTGGAATCCAAATGTGTTTTGGATCTAAGAAAATATTGGAAGAAATGAAAGAAAATATTTTTGTTGTGTTTGTCCTTTGAAAATCCAATTTTTCTTCGAAAGTTCGAGCTCCCCCTCAATCCAAAAAGGTTTGACTATTTATAGGCAAAATCTCGGATATTAAAAAAAGGTAAGAAAATTTGGCGAGGTCGCCTAAAAACTCTTTGGCGAGGCTTGCCTTGCCAAAGCTTGGCAAGGCAGGCTCTGGATCCGGTGTTCCGCGACATTTTCAGATTTTTTTATGTATTTTCATATTTTTATTACTTTCTGAATTAAAGAAAAATTAAATAATTTTATTATAAAAGTCCTTTTGAATTCAGAGACGAGGAAGACTCTCATTTGAAGATCATCGGACGGTCGAAAATTGTGTGATTCGAGGATAAAAATCCCGAAAAGCCATCATCATTGAACGCGTGAGCTGGTACAAAATCTCATGATCATAGCTGCCCCTCATGTGACTATTGCTTATTCTATAACCAGTATGATCACATGAAATGAGCGTACGGATGGAGAGAATACCTGACTGGTGTGGTTGGTGACTTCTTGTTCCCAATTGGTGATAACCTAGGCTTTCCTTTCTGGCGCTGTGTCTTCATAAGGTTGTCCATTTCTTTTTTCGAAATCCCTTAGGTACTTGGTGCCCCTTATGGGCGGGTCGACCATTTCTTTCTACAGCGTTCCTTTAGTGGTTGGCAAACGCTTCATTCTTCGATTGATAAATGATACCGTTTCTTTCTTCAATCATTGAGATAACCGTTTCCTACTTCGGTTATATTTTGTATTTCCTTAATAGGATGTTGACTTGCCACCTGTGACAAAATCAGAGAAAAAGGTGTAATGTTAATACATTTTGTGATGCATGTTTTAATTATTTGATTGAGTTTATGCGAAATAAAAATTTTTACCCCTTCAATCAAAAAATTAAAACATGAGGAAGAAATGAGTTTTATAAGAAATTCGGGGGTGTCCCAAAAACCGTTCCATTGTTTAAGAGGCTTTTGTGGTGTTGCAATGTTGCAAAACCTAAATAGGCTTGAATTGACTTTATGCTTGAGTGAGCCATCGTATTGTTTGTAGGTTCCTCATGTGGAGGTGGAGGTTCTTGTTTATCGGGACAGTGTTGTCCCAGTTTAGCATCGTCTTTACCTATAAATAACGTGATGCGTATGTAATGTATGCATGTTTTGATTCATGAGCAATATTTATCATATGATGCATGTTCATCTGTTGCAGGTGTTGTGGGTTTCATTCATTGAAGAGCCTTTTCTTGTGTTGGTGAATGATTGCCCCTGGGGTTTATTTTATTAGGGATTCCATGGATAACTCCCTTAGAGCGATAACCATGGGTTCGTTGAATCAGATTCTAGTTCAGAGCTTGGATCTGGTTCAAGGAAAGTCTAGATGAGTCGTTGATTCTGCATTATGTCGATGATGCTCGCTTAGAGGCCATTTTCCTTAGGTGTTGGAGGTATATGATGTTATGTACCGTTCGAAGGATGAAATTATGATTTTGATATTTCTTTGGTTCTAATTTTTGCATAGATCGCCCTTACGGGTTTTCAATCTATCGAACCTTGTCTTAATTTTTACCTGGACCACCCTTTTAGGTTTTCAATCCAACAGACTCATTTTTCTTTATTTTATACTTTTTCTTTCTTTTTTTTATTTTGGATGTTTACTTACGATATTCTAGCTTTGGCATGCAAGCAGTTGAGATAAGCTATTGCATAATGATTCAGCAAAAATGATAATTCATTGATGAACTTAATAGGGGTATAAATTTTTTAAATGATTTGAATCCAGCCATCGATTAGCCCTCTCAGGTTTTCTAACCAATGTGGTTCTCTCGATGTCCTAAGTTTTGCCTGAGCCGCCCTTTTTGGGTTTTTGAACTCAGCGGACTATTCTTTTTGTGTTTTGAAAAGAAGACTTAATTTTTGCTCAACTAACCGAGTGTTAATTGATAGGCTAATTATAAATTTATTTTTGTTTGCATTGCTTTTCATCGATTTATTTTTTTCACCTATGCATGATAGCAACTTTATAAGACTTGATTGATCTGGTAGGTCGGCTGGCGTCCATGTCCGTGACTTCATTTGTTATCTCGTTCAACATTTCTGACCTATTGGTTGGAGCTCATACTGCTTCGCTAGCTTGAGGTGTATTTGACGATGAGTCTTGATCATCTGTGTTTCCTTCGATGGTGCGATGATTGCCTCACAAATAGTAGCAAGTCTTGCGAAGGAGTTGTTGACTTGTTCAACAATCTGACTCCTTTTTGTCTTTTAGTATTGACTTTTGTTTGGCTACCCCACGAATGGTGGTGATGGAGTTGTTGACGCATTCAACGATCTGACTCCTTCTTTGTAACATTGCACCAGTTGTTTGGTCTTTTAGGGAAGCTTCAATTCGCTTTGGTCATTTTAACTTTTGCTTGCTTCGTTCTCTTGATTGACTGATTTAATAGTCGGTGAACATTTCGTGCTTGGAGATCTTTCCATTGATCTTTCATTTTTGTAAGATGAGGCAAATGCTATCAAGCGTTGTCTAAGTACATGTGTTTATCTCTCACTTTCTCTTAAGAGTCAAATCATTTAAAATTACAGTGACCTTGGGGAATCCATTTATACCCAAATTAATTTTATGACATGATGTGTCACTTGTGCTAAAAACATTATGTATATGTTTATGAGAATGCGTGATGTCATCAATAGAATATCAAGTAAATAAACAAAGTTCAATTTATTTAGAAATTCAAAAGCCTCATGGGAAAAGTAGCTAAAAGCTAAATTGTTACATAATCATCCATTGATGCTAGTATCCCCCAGATGTATCTATAGATTCAAAGTGCTACATCCTATCCACCTTTTCAAACACTTTTTGATAGCTCGAAAAGATGTCTAACCCGAACTTGTTCCTGTATGATGGCGGTGCATCATCCAGAAGCTTGATTATCATCTCTGGTAGACTTAAGTGAGCCCGAAGCCTGACCTATGTGGCCATCCAACTTGCAAAGTAGGATTTGAAGCTCTCACCTTGCTCCTGCCTTACAGCCTCTAGATGTTGCATCATGGTTTCCATTTGAGAGTTAAAACCATAATGCCCCATCATAGCCTGAGCAAGGCTATTCCAATCAGTGGCTATGTCCAGTGGAAGGTTTCTGTACCATTCATTGACTGGGTGGCCCAAGGTGATAACAAAGAGCTTAACCATTAATGCCCTCATCACCGTTTGATTATGCGTTAAGTGAGCTTGCGGGTCGCCAGATCCCATATACTTTTCAAACTACAGCATTGCAAAGTTTGAGGGTAAGTTATCTTCATCCCAAATATTCAGTTGTACCGAGTATGGATTTATGAGGTGGCGGTCGTGAGTGGCTAAGAATTGTTGCCACAATTCTGCCATGCCTGGTTATTGGATGATGGCGTTTCCTGCGCTTGGATAAGAGCCATATTACCCCTGGGAATATACCGCAAAATTGGGCAGTTGAGGTTCCTGGAACTATGAGGCTACCGACGTACTCTAGTTGGGAATAGGCTGCTGGGTCATTCCTTGGTGGAAAGGTGCTGGTGCAAACGTTGGCTGGCCAGGCTATCCCGGGAAGGATTGATTCTAGTTCAGCTGACTTCGTCTTGCCCCGAACTGATAAAAAGTAGTTTGGGGCACCATGTGTGAGGTGGGAGGTCCCCCTGTTTCAAGCCATCTAGTTGGACCGCCGTTGTTAAGGGTGACCTCCGGGCTGGACACCACATTCTGAGCTCTCTTGGCGTGTTGGAGAATAAGCGTAGCTAGCTGTTTGCTGTTGGCAAAAGTGTTCAAGGCAGCTGCAATATCGACGCTCACCGATGATTGATGCGTTTGTTGAGAGTTTAGTCTCGTAAGATCAGGGTGATCCTCCCCCGCACCTTCTCCTTGTGGATTGGCCATGACAGATATGCGTTGAACTGAGTCTGAGTGTGAACCCGAGTCCTCACTTGAGTTAGTGTATGGAACCCCCTCCTGACTAGCCACGATTGGAGAAACACGGACCAAGCGATGAGCAGGCCTTTCCCAAGCTAAGATACACAAGTAGAGGATCAGATTGTGCATGTAAGATTTGTGATATGATTCATGATGCGGGAAATGCGTGAGATTTTTTAATGTTATGGCTGCATTCACAAGGGGTTGCATGCCATGATATGAAATAACATGTATATCAATCCATTTGAAACAAACATGTTAGTCGTTAGGTAATGATGAAAATATGAGGAAATGAAAATCCAACACCGGGGGTTGGATTTGAGATTTTTATAATTTTTGTGTGATATTGCAATATGAGTGGTGTAAGTGAGGTGGCCAAGTTACTCATGTGGTAATAGGTTAAAAGTTTGAGGTTTCGTACTACGACTAGGTCTCATAAGGAGGTCAAAATTATTTCCGGTGAGCAATGCAGCATTCCCTAATGAAATGAAAACAACTACCGTATGTAGCTATCTAATGAATGATTTGGTCAATTTTACCCAATTAGGGCGGAGTTTTGGATGCCTATGTAGTCATCGCTATTTGAGGGTATGTGGTGATGCATGAATTATTACCCCGTGTGGGAGGATGGTTCAGGTATGAAGCGTATAGCCTTGAAGATTTGGTAAGGTAAGACTTTTGAAGTAAATTTACCTCGTGTGGGCTTAGGTTAGGACATTAACTGGGATATCCTTTAATGTGGGAAATGGTTTGGGTAAGTATTTGCCTAGTTTGGGCTTTTGGTGTGTATAACTGCCCCGGAAGGGCTGTGAGTTGGATGTCGAGTGGACATCTTGAAGGTAATGTGTGGAATATATTATCGCCCTTTGTGAGATAAGTGTCGGATGTTGTGTGGACATCACGCAGTAAAAGAAAGGTATGTTTGCCATAGACAGGTTAATAGCGGGATGTCAAGTGGATATCTCGCTGAAAAGGGGTAAGTGATGTTTCTAAGTGTTTTTATGTTGTTCTAGTGTCAACCAATCCTAAGTATGTGTAATGCCGATTTGTTATGCTGATGAGAGGATGCTATGTTATCTCATTTTAATATGATGAGTGTGTGCGTTCAAGTGTCTGCACTAAGCTTCGTGGTTAGCATGACATCTGTATAATAATAAGTGCATAACACATAGCATGCAACGTTCAATCTTCCAACCATATAACTCCCGCACGTAGGGTTTTTGGCTAGTCTCTATCCTAAGTTTGGTTCATCTTAGTACCATGAAGATACTAAGGAGCGCACCTGCAAGAAAAATATAATGCGTGGTCGTTTGTTGGTTAACACCCTAGGGAAAATACCTATGGTTTATTTACATGAGGTTTGTAAATGGGTTGTTGATGTAGAAGGTTCTTGTTGCACTAAAATACACTCCAAGCCTCTAACGAGGGAGGTACATGCGATATAGCAACAAGTGCTCCACCTGCTCAAGTACTATCTTTTCTCAAGGAGGTAAATTAGTACAAGAGAGAGTTTCGCGGTAATAGGGTACCTTAGACTTACGGGCTAATACCCTCTATTGCAATGTGAATTATGAATATGTCATAATTAAGAGAAAACGAAATAATGTGATCAATAATTTTCGGCGCTTATCCAAAATCTAAAACTTTGAAAAACAAGTTTTTAGAAAAATCCCCAACGGAGTCGTCACTGTGAGAGGATGACATAGAGAGGTGGGCCGAGAGCGCGTGGAATGAGAGGCGCGGTCCTCTGAGGTGTTTTAAAAATAAAGCACCGGGTCGTGGACCCGGGAAAAAGTTTACCGGGTCGGGGACACAGAAAAGGTTTGGTACAGAAAGCGATACCTTTTTTAGATTGGTTCAAACCCAAATCCACCGTCTCTTAGTATGAAGTTGCCACCTGGATTAGCTCTTTCCAAGAATTAGAGTCCTTTGAGCCTTAACGTCCGGGGGACGGCACACTAAGACAGAGAGACTCGGGTCCGGGATAAGTTGCTTATTTCTTATGTGATCACATTATATTACATCTGTAGAAAATCGTATTTCTTAATTACGCGTATTCGCACTTAAGTCATTTTCGAGTTTGAAATGCATGATTTAACGCGTATACGGAAAGTAGAAAATTCATACATCAAGCATTAAGTAAATGCGGAAAAGCAAAGATTACAAAACCTCGGGGGATGCAACCACCTGCCTAATCTATTAATTACATTTCTTCAAAATAATATTTGCAATACCCGAAGGAAAAATAAATTCCTAGGCATACATCTAACTTGCATCCACAAAGGTTAGCACGAGATATAGCACATATGTTCGATTTGATTTTGAGAAGACCCGTGTGGCCTAATTAAAATATCGGCGATTTAAAGTTATTATTTTAAATAAAAATGGTTCATTTTTATTTACAAGTATGTTGATCAATTTTTATTAGTGAAAATGATCACATGGTAAAATGTGAGGCCTGTTATCCGAGAATACATTTTATTCCCTTCGTGGAGGTATTCTAACAGGTGTATTTTCATTAATAAGGAAATTACAGATGAAAAGAAGAAAATTACAATATTTACAATAATAATAAAATTCTATGTCCACAAATAAGATTAGAAAAAGATGAAGCAGACGATGAGCACGAAATCCGTAGTTCTAGGAACTCAGAGGCTTACCCTTTCGACGTGAATCCACTTCGGCGTATCCGTATGATCCCCGCGAGCGTTCCTCGTTTGTTTTTTTAGTTGTGGTTTGAATAGAAAAATAAGTGTTTATTTATCCAAAAGATATTCAGACTCGGGTTCTAAATTTATTTTAGACCTGAAAATATCTAAGGATTTTTGAAGAAAAGTAGATGAAGAATTATTTGAAAATAACTAAAAGTTGGAATCGAAATGTGTTTTGGATCCAAGAAAATATTGGAAGAAATGAAAGAAAATATTTTTGTAGTGTTTGTCCTTTGAAAATCCGATTTTTCTCCGAAATTTCGAGCCCCCCTCAATCCAAAAAAGTCTGACAATTTATAGGAAAAATCTCGGAAACCTCACCAAAGGGTCTGGCGAGGTCGCCAGGGATGGCGACCTCGCCAAACTCTTTGATGAGGCAGGCTCCGAATCCGGTCTTCTACTGCGTTTTTAGATTTTTTTGTGTATTTTTATATATTTTAATTAATTTTTGAATTAAAGGAAAAATTAAATAATTTATTAGAAAAGTCCTTTTGAATTCAGAGACGAGGAAAACTACCATTTGAAGATCATCGGACGGTCGAAAATTGTGTGATTCGAGGATAAAAATCTTGAAAAGCCGTCATCATTGAATATGCGAGCTGGTACAAAATCCCGTGCTCACAGAAGGATCAAGATATGATTCGTTTGTTACAATACAGTCAATTTCATTGTTGTAAGAGTGCAATTGGTCGACTAACCACCATGGAGGTTAACGGGGTTTTATGGCTTTTCGTATAACAATAGAAGAAGGGAATCCTAGGAGATGTTATCTTAGTTGGGGGAATTGAATGACTTGCCTTGGTGTATTTTTGGTGATTTTAATGACATTATGGTCACACAAGAAAAAGATGGTAGAGTGCCATAACCCCGTACTACGAATGGTAGAATTCTCTAATGCAGTTAATGGTTGTGGTTTACATGATTTAGGGATGTCTGGTTACCCGTACACTTGGGAAATAAGTTGAGGTTCAAGTAATTGGGTTGCGGAGAGGCTAGATAGAGTCTTTACTAATATTGAATGGTTAACTTTATTCTCTTTGACCTGGGTAGAGAACTTAGTGACTTCACATTCTGACCATTCCATGTTGATTGCACATTGCTCTATGGTTGAGGTATAGAAAAATTTTCATTTTAAATTTGAAAATGTATGGCGTAGGGATATAGAGTGTAGACAAATTGTTCTTGACATTTGGAGTCGAAATCTCAAGTTAATTGAGAAGTTGGCAGTGTGTGAGGTTGAACTTGAATCATGGGGTAGGAAGAGATGTATTGCATTTAGGATAGAGGTGCGGGTGTGTAGAAGTGAGTTGGAAGCTCTCCGATGCAGATCGGGTTGGAAAATTCAGACGTTTTTGTGGCTAAAAAAGAGGAGTTGGGTCAAATTATTTCAAGGTAAGATGATTATTAGAGGCAACTTGCGAAATTATTCTAGCTAGAGGAAGTTGATCAAAACACTAGATATTTTTACCAATATGCTATGGCTAGGAGAAGGGAAAGAACTTTAAAAGACTACGAGATGAGGAAGGTGTATGGTACTCTTAGGGTTAAGGTCTAGAGGAACATATCCACGGTTATTTTTCTGACATTTTCAAAACAACTCATCCCAATGTTCATGTGATTACTGATTATGTACAACCTTGTGTTCGTGAGTCACATGTTCAAGGGTTGTTGAGGCCATTTGATGCGGAGGAGGTTCGGAAAGCTATGTTTTCAGTGCATCCTAATAAGGCTACGGGACCAGACGGGTTTAATCCAGGTTTCTTTCAGTTTTATTGGGATATTGTTAGCCTCGATGTTATTAATTTCTATTTTGAATGTCCGAATGATAAGTTTGTTCTAGTCGGTCTGAATGACACTCTTGTAGTTCTTATTCCTTAAGTCAAATGCCTGAGTACAATCAAGAAATTAAGTCCTATTTCTTTATGTAATGTTATATTTAAATTCATGTTAAAAGTTTTGGCTAACATGTTAATAGTCACTTTAAATGATGTTTTCTCGCCGATGCAAAGTTCTTTTATACCTAATAGACTTATTACAGACAATTTGCTCATTGTATTTGAAGTTGTTCACTATCTTAAGCGTCATCGATTGGGTAGAATTGGCTTTGGTGCTCTTAAAGTCGACATTTCTAAGGCATATGACCGTATGGAGTGGCCTTATTTGAGGTCTATTATGGAAAAACTTGGTTACCCGGGTGATTTCATCTCATTGGATATGTTATTTGTTTCTTCTGTGAGGTACAAACTATGTCATGATGATGAGGTCTTTGATTTCTTTTCACCGCAATGAGGTTTACAACAAGGTGATCCTTTGTCGCCATTTTTTTTCTTCTATGTTCCGAGGGATTAACTTCGATTTTGATGGAACGAGTAAATAGAGGTGTGATCCATGGTTGTAGGATTTCCAGGTCTGCTCCAGAAATACCCCATCTTTTGTTTGCCAATGATAGCTGTTTTTTCTTCAGGGCTAATGTTGAGGAAGCTGTAGCTCTTAAGGAATGTTTTGACATTTATGCTACGGCCTCTGGTCAGATTATAAATTATGAAAAATCTTCTATGTTATATAGCTCGAATGTTAGTGACAATATCAATGAGGCCATTCTTTCGATCCTTTGGGTTAGGGGTGTGGAAGACTATGACGCATATCTCGGTCTACCATCTTTAATTCAAAGCTCGAAGCAAGGAGTCTTTAATTTCATTCGAGAGAGGATAATGGAAATAATTTCAGGGTAGAATCGTAAGAAGATGGCTTAGAGTGGTATAATAGTGATGATTAAAGCGATCGCTCAAGCTCTTCCTACCTATGCTATGAATTTCTTATTACCAAAATTCTTTACATCTCTGGAAAAATCATTTGTTGATTTTGGTGGGGTGGGAAGGAGAAAATTCATTGGATGAGCTGGAAGAAATTATGTTTCAGTAGGAACAAAGGGGGTTGAAACTTTCGACATCTGCATGAATTCAATGTTGCTCTTATTGGAAAAAAAGTTTGGCGTATGCTAACACAACCGGCTACACTTCTGTCGAGTGTGTTAAAAGCAAAGTGTTTCAAGGATAATCTTTTTTCGATGTTCAATCGTCAAGTAATGATAACTTTGTTTGGCATGGTTTCCTTGCTGCTAGAGAGGTTATCTCCGAAGATTTATTGTGGCGTGTTGGTGATGGCCGAAATATAAATATATGGAGTGATATATGGTTACCGGACAATAGCAATCCCATAATTACTACTCCATAATCAATTAATTTTGAGAACTGTTGTGTTCATTCCCTTCTCTCGGAGGATGGGAAACATTGGAATCATGAACTTGCGAACCATCTTTTTAATGAACATGATCGTGCATTAATTTATAGGGTTCCTTTTAGAATTGATTCTTAGGTGGACAATATTTTTAGGGGTCGGGAAAGATCTGGATTATACTCTGTCCAATCAGCTTATTATTTAGTTACTGCAGAAATTTCGCAGGGTTTTGATTCTTGTTTCAAGAGCGATAGTTGGGACTATTTGTGGAGGGTGTGGCTACCGGGGTGGATTAAAAATTTCTGTGGAAATGTGCAGTAGACATATTTTGCCGGTAAAGGAGAAATTGATAAGTCGACATGTGGTCTTAGAGGATGAGTTATGTGATATGTGTAGGAGAGCAAGGGAATCTGTTTTCCATATGATACTCGGTTGTTCGAAAGCAAGGGATGTTTGGGAATTATGTATTGCAGAGGGATGACCGAATACGATAACTTATTGGGAGCAATGGTGGGGTTGGTATCTATCATTGAATGAGGAAACACAACAACTAGTTTGTGCTATAGCATGGGCTATTTGGGCGCTGCATAATCACTTTGTTTGGAATAAAAAATTACTACCAGTTTATCATGTGTTCAACAGGGTGTTGGTTTGCTTTGAGAATGGCAGATAGCTTAACGTCAGCCGCAAGGGGGTGCTCCAAATCTAACACATGCTGGTGGAAGTTTTACGAGTGTACAATGGCAGGGAGATGAGGACTGGGTAATTTGCAGTGTCGATGCGAGTGTATTCGAGAATGTCATAGACTCGGCCAAGGGTGTATTATTCATAATAGCCATAATGTGGTGGCAGCGGTCCCAAACATGATAATGGAGGGAGGTGGCGACCCTGAAATGGCGGAGGTTTGAGTTGTAGGGAAGCTTTGAAATGGCTCCAACGACAACACATCGATAAAGTAGTGGTTGAGATGGATGCTATCAACATTGTCTCTTACTTAAACAACTCTATTGTATTTCATTCTCCTTTAGGGACTGTATTAGAAGATTGTCTTAAGTTAGCTAAGAACTTTCATTGTTCACGTTTCGTCTATATTAGGAGGTCTGGGAATCAGCTGGCTCATATACTTGCTAGAGCAGCTGACTCTTCGACTCGAGATGAGTGAGATCACTTTCCCGAGTCTCTTAGTCTGTATTGCTTTTGATTTATAGAATTTCATGGTTAGTGAAAAAAATATATATACGATATAAAATGGGCTAAGTACCTACTCAACCCGCTCTCTAAGGGTGTGTTTGGAAACAAATCATGTAAGAAAATGAATAGAATTGAATTGAATTCATTCAAAAGAATTCAATAGAAATGATTTCTCAAATAAATTCTTTTGTTTGGAAATTTTATATGTATTAAAGAATTCAATTGATTGTTAATTAATATATTTAACATGTTTTCGAAACAATTTATACAAATATTTTGACTTATTTAACTAAAAGCATATGGGAAGGTTAAAATGATAAAAATAATATTCAAAGGCATAACTCAAACGAATTCCTTTGAAATCTTGCAAGTTTTTGCAAGAATTTTATTCTTTGTATTCATAAGAATTCAAATCTTGCATGATTTGAATTCTATTAATATTTGTTTGGTTACAAACAAGGGAATTTGACAAAATGAATTGAATTCTTTCAAAATGGAACATTCCAAACACACCCTAAAAGTTGTATTTAAACAGGATTTTGGTATGCTGAATCCATATGAACCAGAAAAAGTTTTTTTTTTTTTTATGAAAATGAAGTTTAAAGTTGAAAAACTGAAATTAAGATTTGTGTAATTTTCAAATTCCAAAGTTCAGGCTAATAAATACTCCCTCATTTTTTATTATTAGTAACTGTTCACGCGACAAATTTTGGGATTTATTCCCATCTACTACCAACGGGCAGATGTTTACACATCTTTATGCATTTGATTCTTATTTACCTAGCTTTATTGATTCAATTAGTTACCCTATTTTAAAATGGGTGGACCGAAGTTTTAGATCACACGAACATAATTTGCATATTTTGTATCGAGTCAATAAAGGATTATTTTCTCAAATTCATTTTAAAATAAATTGCCATTTTTAATCTTCTTTCCAATAAAAGTAACCATGAATTGTTTTCTTAAAATTCCCAAATCCAAGATTATTTGTCATATATAACTTAGTTTGTTTCACTAACATTTTTAAATCAAAGGGGTTCAAAATATTTTGTTCAAAACAATATCGATTTAAGAAAATGTTGTTCATATATGTTTTATGTTTGTTTCACGTACGAAAAAAATTTTCTTACGGTCGAAATTTATGTACATGGGGAGCAAATTGTTAGCATGGTCCGTCCCAGCCCAATGAAAAAAATATGCCTACGTCAATTCAGAAACGAACAGAGAGATAAAATAAAATCGAATCATCTCTTTTGAGGGTTTAGGATTCGAAACTAAAAGGTCCACTTTACATAGTTTTAGTCAAACATCAATTTTTAAAAAGTCAACTCCTGGTAATAACATGACCATGTTTCTACCTTATAAGCCATGTGTCATTCTAGAATCTCGTACATATATATATTTTAACCTAGAGGTGAAAACATGAACATAAATTTGCCCCCAAAAGTAATTATTACAGATTCTCAACAGTAAATCTGATAAAAACACGACCGTGAATTTGCCAAATTACAAAATTAATTATGAAAAGACAGAGCTAATCAGCACAACCTGGTAAATTTACGAGTGTGGAAAATACATGACCATTGATTTGCCCTGTTAAATAATCATTCAATCCTTAAGGTAAAATTATTAACGCGATTTTTCACCCTGGGTAAAAACACGAGCGTGGATTAACCACTACCTATTTTTCCTCCAGAAGCACACTTCTTCTTTTGTCTTTTAACATTACCAATCTATTAAATACACTCCATGTTCATAAATCTTCATCTTTAGTGCTATCCACACACTCTTTTACCAATTAAAAACAACATTTTCAAGTAGTAATCTCATCAACAAAGGCTCTAGTTATGAGTTCATTATCATAAATTCTCATTCCAAGCTTGGTTAGCGTTCAAAGGTTAATAAATCAAAATTTTCATCTTTTTAGGTTCCAACTGGCTCTCGTAGAGTTCATGGACAAGTCGACAGGTAAACCCGAGGGTAATATACTTTAAATTCAATTTTATGATTATTTTTATTCTTTCTACACTTTTCATATAAGCATATACTATTCATTATATACCTTGTGATATTTTTATATGAAAATTTTGAGTTGGGCGTGTAAAATGGAGCTTTTACTGGAACTTAGTAATTCCCAAGCTAATTGAAGAGATGGCCGAATTATTAAGCCCAAGAATTCAATATTTAATGAAATTTGTGATAATTTTTATGCATAGTTTGTGATTATAATGTGATTTTAGTAGTTGTTTTATATTTTTACAATATTTGTAAATTTTGTAAGGCCTTGTTGTAATCACTAACCATATAACAAAAATAATGAAATCAGTAGACAAAACTAATCACTAAGCCGAATGTATGAATTTATTTTTCAGCACTTTTTATTTGCCCACAATTTATTTTTAGTCCTTAATTAGAGATAATATGTTAAAATGGTTTAAAAGAAAAAATTAAACATAAGATAAAATTATTATTAACAAAAAAATATAACTTGAATTAAATGCGTCAATAATTATTTTCTCCGAATCTAAAGTCTCTTTTCATTGGTATAAAATCCTACTCAAATTAGAATATCACAATTTTCGGATGAGCTGAATCGGGTGATGACTTCTCTTTTATAATAACATGGAACTTTAAATCTGTTTTTAATGAAATTGTTATATTAATCTGCAAATTAATATTTCCATGGAATTAATATCATACAATCTATAATTTTTATAAAAATGTACAAATCACAATTTAATTATTCCAAATAAATGTTTTCATGAGGCAATTAATATTTCATCACAATTTGTAAATATTCATTTAATATGTTTTCTAATATCAACTTTCACAAATTTAACTTTAAAATAAGACAAGATTTCATTTCTAACATGTTTCCGATTTTTATTAAATCACCATCATGCATCGAAGTGTATTGAGCTCCCTTAAGAGTTCGACCGGTCACACACGCTTGACTCAATTGATGTTGAGCCGATTGCTAGAGATGTAGAGATGCTTCCAGACATTCCCTATGATGGGTTAGAGGAAACAAAAGATATATGAGCACTTATTGAGTGGTGACTGCTTACAACGGGTGGATGTTGTCCATGACTCTGTGTGTAGTAGCTTCCCATGCTAGTATCGTTTGGTCCACCAATCGTGTGCCCTTCCATTAGGGTAGTGTTAGAACTGTTATTGAGTAGCCCGAAGTGGTTCCACCTGAGGTGATACTGGTCCTCGGGTGACATTTGATACTTTTGGGCCACGCTTAAAGAAGCTAACACTGTTAGCACTGGATGGCGGGTGTGTTCAGGTTGGTAGAGGGAGCAGCAGTGCATGAGTTTAGGGTTGATGATGAGGAAATCATCACCATTGAAGAATCGACATGTGTCTTTCCATGACCAGTTCTGCTTTAAGGGATTTCTCCATCTGTCATTGAATGGGCTGTTTGTGTTTGTTCTTTGAATAAAATTCTTGCATAGAACAAGTTTGTCCACGCTCACCACACAACTAAAAGATTGGTTAGAGAAAGTGGTTCCCACGCTCTGATCTTCAAAAAGATTCTCCTCTTAATCTTGCTGGAGTTGGTAGCTGCAAGATAGAAACAAGTTAGAGTGACTAGCCATGTAACTGGCGTAGCCTCTCCGATGTTTAAGTTAACAACAAAATTAAAAATGAGGCAAAGAGCTCTAAGTTAGAATATAATGTGTACCTTTGAGGGTAAAGGAAATCCCTATATATATGGATCAAATCACTCCTAAACATGATAGAAGTGAGCATTCGTATTAGGTAAGGATTCCTCTACAGGATTTGACTTCTGAAATAAGTGATGAAATCCTAGTTAGATTCAAGTATCTCTTGTTTTCTTGTAAGAAAAAGTAACTCTTATTAGTTTACCAGGAATACCGATGTGGCATGCTTGGCATGCAATAGCCAAGCTCCTCCCCACGCATCCTTATTCATCTGGTGCCACCGAGTGACACTCCAGACAAGGAGGCGTATCACAGACATGCCTAGAGATTAAGTTTCGGTTTATCAACAATCATTATGTATGCTGTGCTATTTTTTATGAAGCATCTCTGCGAGTAATAAAATGGAAACTCATTAAAGATTCTTTCTGAATAAATATTATAACCGTAATAATATATTCTTTTAATAATGGAAACGGAAATCATTTCTCTATTATTGAGTAAAAAATTCATGTAATCATGTGTCGGAAGTTGAAGTCCATCTTGATTGGAAAAATCCGGATTTTGATCTTGAATAATGCCCCTGGGAATGAATAGTAACAAAATATAGTTGGGTTGGAAATTAAATCCTAAAATGTAGTCGTTTTAACCCAAGAAAGAAATGACAAAAAATATTTCGATTCTGAAATGTACAAGAACCGAAATATTTTTTGTCATTTCGGTTCAAATTTTTTTTTTAATTTTTTTTATATTTAAAGTGTAAGAACCGAAACAAAATGTTTCGGTTCTTACACTTTTTAGTTTCGGTTCTATGACACTAAAATAAAAATAAAGAAGTGTCATAGAACCGAAACAAAAAGTTTCGGTTCTATGACAAGGCAGCCAAAAAAAAAAGTTGCTGGCGCTGAAGCCAGCAGCGGGAATCTCCACTGTTGGAGATTCCCAAACAACCCACTCCCCGCCTATTTAAACCTCCTTGAACCGAAAATTCTAATACCATTTCAAATATTTACATTCTATTCAGAGTTTGTTACCTGATAAATTTTTTTCTACAGGAATTGGCTAAGCACAGCAAGAGGTGTGTAACATAAATTTAAATTATTCATTTTTCATATTTTTGTACTAATTTTTTGATTTTCTTTGTTGCATTAAATTATTTAATTTGTAAATAATGGAAAATTACTCTAATAAATTTTTTTTTGACTTCCATATCACCAATTACTGAAATTAACATATTTTATCCTGCAAAAAAAGTTGACATAAGT